>JAOEHY010038592.1:0-29937 GCA_025447955.1 Psilopsiagon aurifrons
TGGGGAGGGACTCTTCATTAGGGACTGTAGTGATAGGACAAGGGGTAATGGGTTAAAACTTCAACAGGGGAAGTTTAGATTGGGTATGAGGAAGAAATTCTTTACTGCAAGGATGGTGAGGCACTGGAATGGGTTACCCAGGGAAGTTGCGAATGCTCCATCGCTGGCAGTGTTTAAGGCCAGGTTGGATGGAGCCTTGGGTGACATGGTTTAGTGGGAGGTGTCCCAGCCCATGGCAGGGGGGTTGGAAGTAGATGACCTTAAGGTCCTTTCCAACTCTAACTATTCTATGATTCTATGAAATAAAGGAAAAGAAAGCAAGCCCCCTTATGGCAATCCCATTCCATTACTCTGTGATGATCTTTCCATTTTATAACAGATTTTGATGAGGAGTGGAGAAACAGAGAGAATGCCTGTCTATATGTGTGCATTTTACATCTGATGCAAAGGATTCACCTCCCAGAATCAAGATTTTAAAGATGTCTGAGTGATAGGAAAGCACCAATGGGGGCACTAATTTTCTAGCTATTTGTTAATTACAGAGAGAACTACATTGTGTTCACTAAGGGACAAACCATGCAGTGACTTACATTTGGGGTGAAGAGGTACACAATTCCATTGGTGGATCCTTTTAGTGTCAAGCCACGGATTAGAAAAATGGTAAGCACAAGGTATGGAAGAGTTGATGTTACATACACAGCCTGCAAAAGGAACATTGAAATCAAACTCTTCAATAAAACAGAGCACCAGAATACAAACAGCACTGCAGGGAAGAAAGGGGGAATAAGTACAGTACTGTGACTAACAATAATGGCAAGTTTCAAGTGAGCCACAATTAGCATACTAAAGAAAACTATGTCCAAGGGAAACCATACGTGCAGAACGTTTTAAGAATAAACATATTTACAGTTACAGTGCTCTATTTAAGACAAATCCCTATTGTTATATTAAAATCAGATCATTCAAAAGCAGCATAAAATATAACTACACTGTGCCATCAGTCTGCTGCTGCCAATGCAAGTATGGGCTCTTAGGGCTTTGCTGAGCAGCACAGCATTGATCACTGTTTTAGAGAGGTAATATTCAGGACTAGCACAAACCCAAATAAATGTGTACATGTATGTTTTGAAGAAAATGGCCATAGCAAAAAAACAGAGTTCCTCAATCCTGCTTTTAAGGTTAATATTAAGGTAGTGATTCCTAAAGAATGTTTTTCTAGGACCTATAGAGACAAGGAAGTGAAATTGCTGTCAAAAGTCTCCACATAATTCAAATAACATCAAATTCAGCTTCCTCCTTAAATACGCAGTCCCAGGGATGACACATGAAGTTTTAGACGTGCTTTTACTCAAGAAAAAGGCAGTTTCTACAGTATGATTCAGTCTGTCTGAATAAGGAATCACAGCAGCAGAATGGATATCGTCTCGTAAATAACAAAAACCAGAATACCTTTCCTGATGTTTCGATGCCTCTGATTATGCACACATACAGTACACTCCACGCACATGTTAAACATAACAAAAGACGCCACTGTATAGTGCCTGAATCTTCAATGGAAGTGGAGATGTTCAGTGTTTCTCTGTACCAGAAATAATCTACAGAAGAGCTTTTGGCACACTCTTCAATGTAACCTGTAACCACAAAATGGTTGTCATTCTCTATGTCTTTTTATTTACTTGAAATAAAAGAAGGAAGTTACTTAAATAATGAACACCAGTGTTCTAAATTATATCATCTAATGACAATGAATTTGTTTTTTGCCAAATTTCAGTCTTAGAGGCTGGTTTCATTGGAAAAATAAGAGATTTAAAAGAGAAGTGTTTAACAGCTTTTTAATACAGATTTCATTGTTATTTCTATTAATGTAACCATGAAGATAAAATCTAGGAGGCTCACCCAAAGTCTCTTCTATCTTTATATTTTCTCTTTTTTTTTCTACAAAACTGTGAGGTTAGAAACTGCTTGCGCCAAAAAAACCTTGGAGAGGATTTCTGAGTATAAATGCATGTATATTGCATGGATTTTTATGTTTTTTAAGTAGAAGAAAAACAGTCAGGCAGATGCTTTCCTAGGATTGTACACTTCCTACCAGAAAACAACCAACTTTGGATTTTCCACATGCATCCTTCTTTTTCTTGCCTGATGGCATGGGAGCCCCTGCTCAGTTTCCTGCATCCAGGCTGCTCTTCCCCTTTCACACCTCCTTCAGATCAGCAGTGCCTTTTCTTTCTGTTTTATGGGGCACCATTCAAGTTGTCAGCTCAGGCTGCATTCCCAGCTCCTTGTAATGTGCTGACCTGTGCAGTATTCTGCCCTGGCCTGCCCTTATTTGAGGCTTTTTATACCTATTCTGGGAGGAGAGGAGCAAAGCTCTCTGAAATGCTGTTCACTGACCCACCAGCAAAGCCTGCTTCAGTTTCATGCCATGCTGAAAATAGAAAACAATGCTGCTGTAGACTGTTGTTATACTGAGAGATACAGGTGTTTCATGTAGACTATGATTTGTAGTATTTTTTTCCTTTTTCAGTATGCTAACACAGGGCTGTTGGCGAAGAGATGGATGAAACATACTGTCTAAATCTGGAAAATGCTAATGTTTATGCTAGACTCACACCCTGTGAATATTCTATGTCGGAGCATCTGTCAAAATCAGCCCTGAAATTTCATATAAAAAGTCGAAGTTTGTCTCTAAGATTAAGTTTTGGTCGCATCTCATATAATGTGAAATTTTACTGAACACAAGTATTAAACCAGCACATTGTTCCTGACAGGGCTGGCATGCCTTGCTGTTGTGTGACAGAAAAAACCTCAATTAGGCTAATTGTTAAAACCACAAAAATGTGCTGTGCAATGAAATGCAATATGTCATAAAATATACCTGTTCTGTTGGCATTGAGAGGGCAGCTACTCCAAGGCAGGGGGTCTTGGAAGGAGTTGAAGAAATACCACATTACCCAAGCAATAATAGTGTTGTAATATAAACCCACCAGGAGAGATACAAACATTGCTGCTATGCCTGAAGAAAATAGAACACAATGTGAGTTTCAATACTCTTGTCTTCAAGACATATCAAAACATATGGTATGAGGCTCAGCCTTTCTCTGCTCTTCTTCCCACCATGATTCCAGGGTCTATAGCTTTTCCCCTCTCCTCTCTTTATTTTGGATTTAGGTTTAATCACAATATATTTATTTCCTAAAAACTGAACAGGTGAGTCCTACATAGATGTACAGCCTAAAACTACTCTGGAATTGAAGCTGACACCCATTTAGAAGCCACAGTGTCACTGCAGAGGTCAGCATGTGTGTTGTTGTACAGGATGGATGGCTGCCAGGAGGCACAGCCTATGAAAAGGTTCAGGATTCAAGCTGGTACCTCTCTTCTTCCACTTGTAATCAGTCTCTGGTGACTTCTCTGGCAGAGGAATTAGCAGTATTTGTTAGCAGCAAATGCTAACAATTAGCTCCTGAAGGCTCTTAGGTCCTAATGAAGTTTGAAAAATTCCAGATGCAACGAACAATTATACTTTGTAACTGATTTTCAGATCTGGTGGATGTCAACAGCCTTTGCAATGGCTGTGTTTTTTCCCTTTCAAGTGTGTGGTAATCATAAAATCACAGCATGGCTGAGGCTGGACACCACCTCCGCAGATCATCGGTCCAACCCCCTGCTTGAGCAGGGCTGCTTAGGACCAGTTGCACAGGACCATGTCCTGGCAGATTTTGAGTATCCCAAAGGATGGAGACTCCGCAACCTCTCTGTGAAACCTGTGCCACTGGTTGGTCACCATCCCAGTGTTTGCTGGTGCTCAAATGAGTTTCTCGTGTTATGAGGTATCTATCTGTGGAGTGCTTTATGCTGTGTGAGTAATGCTGCTTTAATTGCATTATTAAATTGAGTGTTTGAATACTTAGAAGTTTAGTACAAATGTGAAGAAGTTCTGCAAAATACTGTGTTCATGGCTTTTGACATGGTACCTCTCTCAAAGGTAGGAAAGTAACATTACATGGAAACTAAGTCTAGTAGACTAGCTTAGAGAAAGATGTAACTATTATCTATCCCCAGAACAGTTACAGAAAAAAGTTTTGGCACACTTAAACATTCAACCTAATGGTAGGACCAGTGAATATCAGTAATACAAAAAATATCTCTCTTAAACCCAAAATCTGTCCCAAATTAGAGAAAGGTTTTAACTGGGCCCACAGTACCTGGGAATGTGGACACTAAATTGTTGTAGTGCCTTGTCATGATTAGTTTGACCTCTCAATGGAGAGTTAGTAAAAAGGGAAAAGTAATAGATCCCAGAATCTCTTATGGCACACCAGAAAAAAGTCCTGAAGATTTGCTTTTCACATTATCAGTTCAGAGGTTTATGCTTTTTCAGGTACATTTTTGAATCCTCTTCAGACTTACCAACCCCTTTCAGGGTAGGGTGGATAGAGCTCCAGACACCCACACTGCCTCTCCTCAGCCTCTGGCCAATGGCAAACTCAAGGTGAAGCAGGGGGATACCCTCCAGGACTAGCAAAATCAGGAAAGGGATCATGAAAGCTCCTGAAATGGAAAAGAAAAAAACAAAATATTCCTATCAGTGAAGTACTACAATAAAGCACAAACATTTAGGGCTTTTGACATGGCAAGTGACTTGCAAGCATACTTGTGGAAACCTTCTCTGGTTTCTGAGCAATGCTTTTGCCTGATTGCCCAAGCATGGGACTTGATTACAGATGTGGTCTTAGGTAGGAATTCCTATTCTTCCCAAGTGACAAACAAAAACAGAAATTATACAGTCCCAAGGTTAAGCTTTGAAGAAACAGCCTTTGTGTTGCAAGTGGAAGAAAGGTAGCTGCTTTTCTGGAATGATTCCCTTTTCCTTCTGGAAAGGATTCAGGTTTTATAACTATGAATCATGAAAAGTACATGAAGTATTTGAATGAACTGATCAAAATGCCACAAAAGATTAGTCAAGAGCTTGGGACAGTCTACATGAAATAACCAGTAATATCCTGGCAGCTGTGCTCAACAGCTTTTATGCTAGAGTAGAAGAGTTCTGAAGTTCAGGGTCTAAACCTTGATAATCATGACAAGGCTGATTGGTACAGGACAATTCTTTTAAATTAATTTTTTTCCTGAATAAAGTGCATCTCAGACATGGGAGATAGCATTCCTCACTGGAATGCCACAGTGCAAATGCCTTTATACTGCTACTTATCAGAATTATGGTTATGTGTCATTACAGAAAGTCTTTAATTTTCTAATCATAGGTAGTACATAATCTCAGCGCATTAAAAAATGCAAACCAGCATGTGAACATTTCCTGCTTGGGTATTTGCTGACTTTTCCCTCTTGTGAAATGAAAATCAGATAGCGAGTGAAAGAGGAAAGTTGAAGAATGGAAACTCTAGTTTGGAATTCAAGGCAGTTGAATGGCTTTTGGAAGAGCTGAACTGCATACTTGTCTTCTCCATGGGGTATCATATGACAGTGTCTACACCAGTGTTTTAGAAATTATCATTACAGCAAAGTCTTCATTTTCTGTGTATTTCAGTAAAGTCATCTAGAAGCAATATTGTTGTACTAAGTGGCCACTATTATAATGAAGCCAGCCAATTATACTTTTTACTTTCCACTCCTATGGAATTCAATTAATGTTAGCTACTCACCTGTCTTTCAGTGACATTTTTTAGATTTGCTAATCAAAATCAGTAGTTTTGAATACATAAAAAGCTATTAAAAATGCTGAGCACTTTGAAAATGCACATGCCAAGCTTCAGGTTGATTGACTAATCACTGATGCACCAGGAAGTACATTTTTTGTTGAAGCCAGTTTTGTTGAAGCCAGTTGGCAAAGGCAGCTGTATAGACACGCTATTCTCAGACTTGTATAAAGCATGTCATTTAGCAACACAAAACCATCTTACTAAAAAGTTAGCACTTTATAAAATCAGTGTAACTCATCATGGCCTCTGGCCTTTCACAGGATGTTACTTACCAATGAGTGGAGCTGCAAGCAGCAGGAAATATACCATGTGCTCCAACCTCATGTCAGGTTGGCACACATTTTCCCTCATATCACACTCTGTCCAGCAGCTCTCACACAGGTAAGATGAGATAAGGGCAAGATAGTTGTGTTTATACCAGCAAATTTTAGTTTCAGAGCACTCTCTGTTTTAAATACAAGACACTTCCTAACAGTCTGAAACCTGACTCTACAGAATTCGTATGGTTGCTCCATTTGATCTTTTCCACATTCCCTCTTGCATGCTGGATACGTCTCTGCTGTACTGCAATCTCACTTCTCACTGGTAAAGCCCTTCCTCAGCAATAGTAGTTATTAAGTCCAGAAGATGGATCTGTACAGCTACCTGATTCAAATACTCCTCATTTGCACTCAGGATAAGTCCCTGTCCCCCTTTGAAACTTGGTTTGCAGTGACTTTAGATCATCTCTTGAAATGAAGAGTGGACCAGCAGTTAGTTCTGCTAAGGTACACTCCTTAATCATCTTTGCTCCTAGTAGAGACATGTAACTCTTTTTTTTCATCAGGTCACAGTAAGATCACGTAAGGACTTCATTAGAACTTTCCCCTCCAATTAAAGATCTTGTTGCGTAAAGAAATGCACATGCTTTATAGTCCTTTCAATCTGTGACCACTTGTTTCTTATCACACCTGCCAAAGAAAAAATGGGTTCAGTAGTTACTATCTCTGTTAGCAGAAGGGAGGGAAGATCAGCACTGAAAGTACTTCCTTTAGAAAGCATTCAAAGATAAGTCTCAACTTTTCACTTTCGGTAAAAAGTAGGGTGATTGATATTGGCTTCATTTTTAACATGCTTAAGACATTCTTGCAAACTTTAAATGTAAAGTGCACCTCCACTCACACAGCTCTAGCAGTCTGTGTAGTCATGATGCTTCATGCTCCAGGACAGTGAGAATCAGCAACAGCACTGTCCCTGCACCATAATCCTCTCTGAGGGCAGTGCACTGCACCAAATTTGCTGCAAGGCTTTCAGAATTGAACCATCTTCTGTGGCAAACATGCCATGATCACTCTTCTAGCCTCAGGGGATTTCCTGAGGCCTTGAGATACTTACAGAGGCGTCTTTATTAAGATCTCATAAAACCAGTATTCAAGCATAACACATCTTTAAAAGCAGTCAGATAAAGGGACTTCATGACCTCCCTGTGCAGCCACAAAAAGGAGAAAGCATGCCCTTCATGGAGCCATCTATCGAAAGAAAAAGAAGCGCTGCCCAAGCATGTGCTCCCAGCTCCCCAGCTTTCTTATTGCATTAGAATCACTGGAAAACAAAGACCAGGTTCTGAGATGGACACAAATGGAGAAGGTGGGCCTCTATCCTTTTGTTGTCACAGACACAAACTACATGGTGTGTGTATACACTTGAATTGCATGATCTATATCCCTACACAAACAGATAAAACTAAAACGTTTCTAGCTACCATACTATACACTGTATAGTATAACTGACAAGTTAAAAATGCAGTGTGCGCCATGTCAGAACTGAACAAATACATAAACCCACCAATATTTGGCTGTGGGAATATTGGTAGATTTGCAAGAGAAATAAAATGGCAGTTCTGAATTAGGTATGCCACTTCTCCTCCTTCTTGGGCTCTTTCCTTTCCAGGATTCATTTCTAACAGCCCGCTCAGAAATCCAACTCTGTGGTATTTTCATTTCTCTCAGCTTCTCCCCAACCATACTGAAGGAAGCTATAATGGAAAAACAAGTGATAACGACTGTGCAAAGCTGCTATACGGGACATTAAAAAAACCAATGCTTTTTAAGCTGTCACAATTTCATGAACCTAACAAGTAAAACAATGATATGAAAATTAATGCTGTAGACATGTGTATAAACAGTGGATAACCTTAATTTTTTCAGACTTTCTAATCTGAAAACCCTGTAGCTGAGATACTAGATTCTAACCCTGTTTCAGTGCTGCATTTCAGAACATAAAATAATTGGTTTGAACATCTGTTGAACATCTATTACTCCCTCTTTAATCTAAGAGTTTCTAATGTGAAATTGAAATAAATACTACTGCTTTTACTTAATTTCTCATAAAGGGAAGACAGGTAAAATTCAGAAAAAAATGTTCATCTATACTATCATATTCTTAGACTTGATCTGTAGTGAGGGTGCTGGAACCAGCGAGGAACTGCTAATGTCATTACTGTTAATTCATTCAATGTGGCATGCGCAGAGATGAACAGGTTCTCCCTCACACAGTGGCAAGGTTTACTGCAGACATGTGAGCTGAAGACTTAGATGCTTCTATTTTAATCAACAGTTTAAACATTAAACATACATCCTCTTTTTCATAATGCTAACCAGGTATGGAACAAAATGCTTCACAGTTGATTAAATGATACGTTGCTCAATGAAGATTAAACAAAAGCTATATATCATGTCAGAGAAAGCTATCAAATGGAAGGAAATGTCTACCATTAAGCTGGTGAAAGCACTGTGGCAAACACTGTAGCTTTTACGTTGTGTGTATATTGAAATCCAATTCACGTGTGGTAATGATGCATTTTACAACTTTCAAGACATGGAAAGGATAAAATGTGCTTTATTCTGTTAACTTGTACTGGGGTAAATACTAATTTTTTTAAAAGTATGGACTCATAACCTATGACAACAGAAGTGGGCAAATTATGTAACTACTGATTTGGTTTTGAAAGGAAATTTAGCCATAAATTCAGTGTTCTTAACTACCTTCACTGCATTCTATTTGAAGAGAAAAAAATCTACCTTCCCTGAAGTCCAGGTACTACAAGGATAAATTTTATATTACACTATAGTCTGGCCACGTTTCCTGAGGAATATAACATGTGCAAACACTGATTCACAAAGTAGGTGGACATCTAGCCTCATTTAGAAGTATCATTGCTGAAGTACTGACTATCGGCAGCTTTGCTACCAGACCTCACCAGTGCTAAATGACTCCAAATGCTCATTCATGTAACTCATATTT
The DNA here is from genome assembly GCA_025447955.1 of Psilopsiagon aurifrons. Taxonomy (NCBI): domain Eukaryota; kingdom Metazoa; phylum Chordata; class Aves; order Psittaciformes; family Psittacidae; genus Psilopsiagon; species Psilopsiagon aurifrons. The sequence goes on from JAOEHY010038592.1 coordinate 9,003, forward strand.
CAAAAAGAAAGAAGTTAAGATAGCAAAGCCAACCATTAGAAATTAGAAACTGCTTTAATGAAGTTGTCTATACAACCTTGATTCTGTATGCACCTTAAGAGACAGGCTCTAATTATGTGATCACAAGGACTTCTTATCCTCTGCAGGTATTTACTGTGTGGTAAATACCTGTATTTTTTTCTATCTCCTAATGCACAGCCATAATCCACAATCATATCCAAAGTGAGCTTTAAAAGTCTATAAAACAGCCATAACAGTGACAGGCTGAGGAGCAGCATAATCCCTATCTCCAGTGAAATAGAACAGCAGCAGGGATTCCTGCTGCCCTGCACCCAGGATTCAGTGAAGACATACCTTGAAGACATGAAGTGTGAAGACACACAACATCCAGGATAAAGGCACAGGATAGACTAGGGGAAAATGGAACTTGCTCAGTTCATGCCTGAGTTTGGTGTATATGCTTTGTAATAGATTGGAAGAAGGTTGGGGTTTTCCTCTACTTTGGTACGGAGACACATCTGCGTCCCTGAGTGGGCCACATAAGTGCAAAGACAAATGAATCATCTTGGCTACCATGCTGAGGGGCAAATACTGAGGCAAAACTTTTCCAAAATGTCTAGTGAATACATATTTCCAGCTGGAGATAGCTGAAACCAGACTTCAGGGTGTCTTTGCAATCAAAGACACGGGATAATGAGAAAGAAAACTAATTTCTGCCAAAGGATAAACTGAAACACAGACTGACAGACACAAACAAGCAATCCATAAATATTCATTGACATCAGTCAGAAAACCATGATCCACACCAAGTTCTTTGTGTTTGTTGGAAGTTCATTTTTCAGCTGCATTTTATACAGCTAGAACATGAGGGAAAGGAAAGATAGAGAGAAAAGCAGAAAAGTGACTATAAATCAACCCTGGGAAACAGGCATGTCTACTTTCTAAGTAGATGATCTGGAGAAGTCAATGAGTACCATGGATTTTGGAGATATCCACTCATTTTTTTTAAATTAAAATTGTCACACAAGGAAAGGGGATGATGATTTTTTATGTACCTTGTACCTTTTTTGTTACAGGGTTGGCTGTGCTGCAAAGGACCTTAGTTTGAGCTGTAAACCCTAAACACCTGCCCATGATAGAAAAACTCTCAATGTTAAAAGCATCTCTTCTTGCAACTGAGTCACCTGTTGTAAAACGACCCTGAGTTTGTACCACCAACTCCCCGCAGAGCCCTCCTTGGTCCCTGCTCTAACCAGAAGGAACAATTTTTAAACATCTTATTGTGTAGAGTTAATAAAAATTCCTAAAGCCAAAAATATTCCCCCAAGACCAAACCACAAAGGAATAAACACTTTTTACATGTATTTCAGAGTGAAATGCATATAGCAAGTAGACAGTGGGCAGAAAACACTGCCAGAAAATGAGGAATTGATGTTGTCATGTAATATTTAAGCAACAGTTCCGCTCAAGATCATGTTTAGAAACAAACAGCAAAACAGTGAAACAAAATTCTTAATATGGTCATTCAGTGCTAACCAGAACCTTACAGAGTCACTACAATTTATACAGGAAATAGCATACATTCAGTTTTTAAATGACTTAACAACGGAAACTGCTAATACCGTGTTCTTAATGTTAACTGCTTTCACACTATTACTCCTATCATAAATTACACACATACTGACCCTACAGCTGATACACAGATGAGCCCAAAACCTGTGAAAACACCATTATGAAATGATCATTTGGCATCGTGACCAGAATCATATTCCCAAGTAGTTCATTAATATTTTAAATATACATTATATATATGCATGTGTGTATGTAAAGTAACATTAGTTTTAGATTAAGAAAATACATTATGTACATGGCAGTGCACAGGGCAGTCCCTTGTCCTGAAATAAACCCCATCCTTTCCTTTTTCTCCATCACTAATGTGACTTCAGTGGATGTCCATAACCTGAGAAATAACCTTCTATACGTGAGCATCATTATAGGAACTGACCAAGTCTAAACATATTCTGCTATTTGTTTCCCAAAAGAGAGATTAAACCTAGTTTATACACAAAACCAGGTAAGATATATTAAAGACCTACCTCCTCCATGACTCTGACACAGATATGGAAACCGCCACACATTTCCTAAGCCCACGCAAAACCCTACGCATGTCAGCATATACTGAGCCTTGTTATCCCATTTCGGTCTGGTGTCTGCCTCTTCCTTCTCAAGGACCTCAAGTTCTTCAAGGGAAGGTATCCTGTCCTCCAGGCCAGGGTTGGGCAACTGTAGCTTCACCATACTTTTAAATTTCTTGACTAGAAGTGCTGCCCCAGTGAGGAGACGATGAAACAGGCAGCTAGTTAGAAATCTGCGCAAAAAGAGATCATCTATTTGCTGTCTTCAGCTATATATAATGAACCTTTGGCACTAAACTTGAAAGTGCAGGCTTGTGGTAAAAACAAGTGTCAGCAAATCATTCAATTGACCAAGTCAGCTCTGACACTTATTAATGCTTTATCTGTCAAGGTTTTATGGAACAGTCTGTTCATCTAGTAGAAGACATTGATTTCAGCTAATGCAATTCAAGAGCTAATTTGGCTATAAACTGTAATCACCTACAAGGTTATGAAACATCCCTTGCCACTCCCCTGTTTAAACTCACTTAAATACATATATAGCCCTAGGAAATATGGAGTAAAAAGATTCCACTGGCATCAAACTGAATATAGAGGTTTCATGCTGGTTTTTATCAGGACGATTAACTGCTTGTGAATCACCATTGTGTTCAGTTTCCCACAGCATATGCTTACAATATTGTGTGCTTCATGATAACTACTGAAACATGCTCTTTCTTCTGTGAAACAGATCTTGCTGTTTTAAATGCTCTGACAAAAAGGATGGAGAATGGAAGGGATTATAAAATCTGACCTTTAAAATCATAAGCATAATCTGCTTACCCTAACACTTCTAATCATTGTGGAACAAGGTCTGAGGAACATAACATCTTTCTTGTAAATGGGCTTGAAGTCAAAGGTTCCTTCACCTTTTCAATGACATTATGATACACTGGTCAAAAATAAAAAAGAGGCTCTAGTTATCAACTATTACAGGTACTACTCACATCCCCATTCTTTCAGTACATCATAACAAGACTGTTCCATTTATAACAAAGTGTTATCTAAAAGTAGGTACTTGCCACTGAAAACTATATACAAAATCTAACACAGTATACGTCGTGAGAAAGATTTTTGTCACCTAAGCCCTAGAGGCTCATTGCATACAATGATACAGGGCGGCAAAAATAAAACAACTAGAAGGGATCTTGTAAGTGCAGTCCCTGCCTGAGAAGGTGAACACATCCCAGCATCCCTTTGCAACCTTATCATGTTATTCAAAATTGAGTTTTTGTACTCCCTATTTCTAGAAATCCGGTTTAGAATTTCAGTCCTCTTATGCCCCAAGAGGGCTGCTCCTCACCTTTTGAATAGAAAAGTCACAAAGTCTTCATCTTTGACATAGACAGCTGTATACAGCAACCCAGATGGGTTTTCCCTGTTCCTCCTAATCAGGTATTAATATTTCTCTATCTTGAAATATCTCTATCAGTCTGCCTAGTGACAGCACTTGCCTTTTTCATGTCTCTGCCAGTTCTGTGGGTGAGCTGTCTCCTGATTAACCACTGGATTAACACCTTTCTTCTCTTTCAGTGGCTCCAACTAAGGATATCCTAGCTTGCAGCAGAACTTCTTCTTCTAAGCTACCAAAAGTGTATTGCAAATTTCACCCCGTTTCTGCTACTCCAGTATATTAAGCTACTTGGTTCTTCCTGAATGACATTTTTTCGGCATTTACAATACTTCTGAGGCTGGCATATGTATTTCAGTAACAGGATAATATTTTTGACCTTAGTCATTAGTGAAAGAATGACTGTCCTAAACATCCTTAAGGAACTGCATCAGAAACTTCCCCTTAGACCACCAGTTCAGCTTTCAGCACAATTTATTATCATCAGCAGCTCTTTACCTAGTTCTTTGTTCATGTTATATCTCCTGTGTAGCTCAGCTAACACACCCAGTTGTGGTCAAGTGCTAACTGGTCTCCTGAAGTCCAAAAAGGCTACATTTACTGTACTTCCATAATTTAGAAAAACGAATTTTCACTTGTAAGTGGCAATACAGAACTTTCAAATTGCACCTCTTCAATTTCCAATTTTGCAGAAAGACATTGACTTATTGGTCAACAGCAAGAAACTGCATGGTCCAGGAGCTCACAGCTCACCTGGGTTATTATTCTGCCTCCTAAATCACAGGAAGACAACCCTAGTGTTCATGCTGTAGGGAATATGAGAGAGTAGTAAGAACAGACAGAAGACAAATAGGAAAACCCAACATCCTACCCATAAAGTTTCTACATTCCCCGACTTCTAGGCTTTACTTCTAAATCTTAGCAAAGATGTATGTAGAACTTCTTTCAGTAACTGAATCAGATCATGATTACGTGCTGTCTGCATAACTTATCTTACAGCTACAATTTAATGACTATGTAATTAGAAATCTTTGACGATCCAGATTCTGTATAGAACCTATTGAACTTAAAATAGCATGTTTATCTATAAACACATTGAAGGCTGCCAGGGAGGGTATGAATGTAGCTTCCTCAGGGAATTGAATTATATGAGGGTAAATTGACAGGATATGAAATAAATTCACACTTGTGTTAGGATGACCTGCAAGTCTCCCTCTGCGAAGTTTCATGTACAAGCAGTTTCTATCGGTATAAAAAACCCTCCAACTTTCCAGATTTGCTTTCTATGGAATAAACCCATAGTATGTTTCCAGAGAAGTTTCTCTTACTTGGGTAATGACAGGGTCCAGTGGTTCTTAGCTATCTGTCAGTTGTTAAATATTTGCAGATGCAAGATGTTGGTATAGCATCAGGCTCAAATTTCTTTATCAGTGCAATCGCTAATGATCTTGGGAGGCACAGCGCCTTTTTCTGCAGGACCTGTTGTAGCAGTGACACCAGCTCCAGCATGACAGGCAATTGCACGGAGGGGTTGTCTATATTGCCACCCTGCGGATTTGAACAAGCAAGCTGAGGCTGCTCTGCGGTAGTCGCAGTCGCCTGCTTATACATCAGAGCCCTTTGCTGTAAGGTAAACTTTTCCATCAGTTTGGCACATCCCAAGGGGTTTGTTACGGATAATAAACTCTATGAAATCAATCCTTTCACAATATGGGCTGCTAAGCAATACATGTTTTGCAAATTGCCAATTATAAATGCAGGAGAAAACGGTTCTTAGATTGGATTACTTGAGTTAAAACATTTCTAAATGACATGTTTGTCTTTTTATCTGCTACCCCTATGTTTTTAATGTGCTATTTTTTCAGAGATCGGAAAACGCTATACAGAAAGGTCAGCTAACTTGTCCTGAAGTAACTCGCAATTTTACAAAAAATTGATTAAAAAAGAAATATCCCCTTTTTAAAAGTCATATTTTTTACTGGAATATACACACATACACATTTGTGGAAGAATATGGGCATATTCATAGAATATTGAAAAGAATTATTCTTTTTCTTGGATGAAAATGCCTTTCATCTCACAGAATGATGATGTTAGGAAAAAGTATGAGAGGAAGTAGCGGTAAATAAAATAAGGAGCAGGAGGTGGATGTCAGGGATGTAAACCAAGACAATAGAAGGACAGAGCCACTTGCTTCCCTCTGCCAGGCAAGGTATGGTGTGGTATCCAGTTGGGTTGAGGGTCTCCTGGCTACAGGCAGCTCCCACAGTGTCTGTGGTAACCTGGGCTCCATGGTGACTGTCTCCAGCTGGGACAAGCTGTCCTGCCATGAAAGACTGGACACCCCCTTTCAAACTGATCCCCTACCAGCTGCTCCTGCTTCTGACCTTGTAGGGATCTCTGTTCATGCTGGCGTTTCTCCTGTGAATGAGTTGAGTCGACTAATTGAAGGACCTGGCTGAAGTGCCTGTTGGCTTCTGTCCTCCACCATGGGCTGGAGGCGAGCTGTATCGAGGGAACGTTTTCTGGCTAGATCTTATGAAGGGGAGGACAAGGAGCAATCAGCAAGACAGGGCAGAACCTTGTTCTTTAAAAAAAGCAAGAAGAATAGCAAACACGGAGGTGAAATTGAATTCTCTCTTTTAACATAAGCAGAGAAAACTCAAAATCTTTTTACGAGCTGCCAATGGAGGGTAAAATGCTTGACCAACTACACAAAGAGGGAGCACCAAATCCCAGGCTCAGGAGGAGACTCAAAATCTCCAGCCTAGAGGGCACTAATGATCATATTGCGATAGAAAATACACAGGCAAAATGCTTCAGAGTTTCTTAGTTGTAAGGCTAATAATAATCAATGGTAGGTGGTAATGGAGTTTCCCTCATCAAGAAATGTTCTGTAGATCTTTAATTTGATCTAAGTTTTATTCTCTGTTGTTCTCAAACACTACCTGATAAATAACTGAAAGACACAGCTCCTCAGCTGGCATGATTTGATTTCCTGTGTGAGTGTTTCATGGCTGCCACTGTCCACTCCTAGCAGCTCAAGCAGAATACTTTGAAGGCTTCAAGAAGCCCAATAAATTTTCGAGGCTAAATCTCTTCTCATGTTATTGCAATCTTCTCCAGATGGGAGAGAAGTCATTTTGTGCCAGCCAGTATCACAGAGGAGAAACAGGACAACACTGAGCTGTCATTGAAACACTGTCTCAGGCTATTGGGAATGCAACAGAGGTAGGATGTCATAAACAATGGCTTCCACAAGCATCCTATTCTGGAGTGTTTTTATGCTGTTAGGGAGCTTCCTTCAGCAATCTGATATGCCTAGAAACTGTCGGTCCATGTTTACTGTGGAAGTAGTAGTGTCCTCTGCCACAGAATTAAAGGGAACAAGCTACAAACACCATGTCTGCTGCAGTTCATCCAGAACTGAGCTGACACTGATGCCCATGTGGCACTTTCCTTTTTATCTTCCAGAAACAGGCACAGTCTTTATTTTTTCTATATACTGGTAGTTTGTGTAACACTTACTTCAGCTTTGTATAAAAATATTTCATTGGAGTAATGTCAGCTCCAACAACAGCATCCTTCTTCTTTGTTTTGCTCTTCTTGTTGACACCAGGGAGGAAGATTTGCTCTCCTTGATGTTGCACTGCATACATTCAGAAGATCCCCAAAATACTGTTTTCAATGCTCCATTCCTGGCGGTGTTCAAGGCTGGGTTAGACATAGCCTTGGGTGGCATGGTTTAGTGGGAGCTGTCCCTGCCCATGGCAGGGGGGTTGGAGCTAGATGATCTTAAGGTCCTTTCCAACCCTAACTATTCTACGATTCTATGAAGAATGCATTTCATCTTTGGAATCACTTCAGGGGGAAACACAGGCAAGCTGCATAGGTGTATAAATGCTTCTGTGGACAGTACCAACTTACCTGATATCACGGTAGCTAGTGTCACCCTAAATTTCTTAGCCAGTAAAGCGCTATTGGATCTCTCTCATTACACGCCTCTCTTCTCTAGCAGGCAGCAGAACATGTTGGCAGTTGTAGGTTGCTGTTTTCCATGCTCATTAAGCAATGAACAGCATTCTTTAACTAAGGTTGTTACTGTTTTTCTTTTCCAGTGCTGTAGTATACAGTGAGATGCTAACACGTTGCTGAACTACATCAAATTCCTGCATGTCACCTTTGCACAGAGGTCTATTGCAATACCCACTTTAACGGAGACAAGTTCATTCTGTCTTGATCACTGAACACCGCGGTCTTTCTCATCTTTTTTTACTATTACACTCCAGTCACGCTTGGAGCAGAGAGCGTGTAGGATCAGAGATGTGTCCAAGAGGAGCCCATGGGAACAAAAAGCCTGTACCGTTGAGGCGCTGGCTGGAAGAGCCACCAGCCACAAGGGGGAGGTAGTGTTTTATGACAAGAAGCACCAACCGTTTTAGCTGAGGATTTCGTTCTGGTTTAGAGGTGAGGTGCCTCAGAAATACACACCCAGCCTGCCCGAGCACTTAAAAAGGGAAGGGTCAAGAGGCATTTTTCCAGCAGCTGGACGGCTGAGGCTGGGATCAGCCTGAAGAACGGGGCTGCTGGGGGTGCAAACAGCAAATGGGAATCATGGCACGTCTCACAGTCCCTCTCCGTATGCTCTTTGTTTCCAGAGGCACCATTTACTTTCAGTTGTTTCCATTAGCACCATACACAGTAGTGATCTTTTTTCAGTTCCAGATCAAGTTTCATCTGACCATGTGCTTAGATAGTTCTTTTTACTTCGGAAACAGAAGGTACGCTCATGTGTCACTGAGTAGGAGGCCCTGACACTTCTGTGAATACTGTCCAAAAGGGTTGTGGTTTTCCCTCGCATACTGAATGATGACTTGGAGCGATTGTACACTCTCAGGGAACCCAGGTTCAGCTATAAGGCCTCTTTGTCACCCATCAGCCACTCTGGTTGTCAGAATCCATGGAAAGAGTATTAGGATGGTTGATCAGATTGTGATAGGTCTCTCAGTTTTGCCATGTAAGTTGATTTCAGTATCAGAATAGCACTGTGTTCCTCGATACTACCCAGCACACATGTTGCCATTTGTAAGTCAAAGTTCTGCGAACACCAGTACTTTGAGAGTCTGTCTGTACAAGGTCTTTTAAACTTACTTAGTCTAGGTCAGGTGCTGAGCTTTTACACGTTTCTTTTACCTCCTTCAAAACACTTAACTATAAACAAAACACAGCCCCATATGCTCATCCTTGCACAGGCAGGACTGATTTCCACTGACTACACAAAATTATGCATGGTTTGGCCAATTCTTTAACTGACAACAGGAACTTGGGGAAATTCCCCACTGTGCACTGGATCCTTCACCCCAAGTGGTTAAGTAATATATCTAATCATACAGATAGTGTCTATCGGCTTTATAGAGCAGGAACACCCTGGGGAAACTACTGGAGTGGCGCCAGCTGCTGGGAGAGCTACCACAGCCACCAGCCAATTGTTTCCCTGTGAAGTGGCTGGCGGATCAGTTGATCTCCTCATTGCCAAGCTACCCTCCATTTCAGTGAGTTACTTCTTTGCAGATCCATCTGTTGTCTCAGCTATGCAGTCATTAGCTGGACAGCTCCTGGACAAGGCAGTCAATTTAATGACGAAGTGTCCTTGGCATGCACACAGGCAAAACTTTCATATCCAGCAGCATGACTTCAACTATTGAGCAAACTTAAATTTCATCCTTTTATCACAGCAGTAAGTTAAATTCGTTTGATTTTACCATACTACCTGAACTGTTGACCACTGTTTCTGCCTTGTATACTCCACATAGGAACACTCAGTATTTTCTCAGTCTCATGCCTGGTTGATCCTGCCAGTAGCATATGCTTGTCTCAAAGCTTAAGCCATGCATGTCTAAGTACACACGGGCGGTACAGTGCAACTGCGAATGGCTCATTAATTCAGTTATTTTTGTGCTCAAAAACATGATTCAAAGAGCAAGAGGCAACAGGTGGCTTCTGAAGACCCTTCCCTTCTGGAGAGCTTGAACAGAGCTGCCACTCCCAGATCACAGCATCCCTTTGAGCAAGACATCATGTCAGCAGTCCTCTGGCAGCTCTGGTTTAGGTAAAAGGAGTAAGAGAAGGCCAGACCCTTTGGGCTCCTTCTTTTTGCCTACCCACCTTTAGGAACACTTTCTGAGGGAGATTTCCCCTTTCCAGCACCCAGCCCAAGTTCTGTGAAGTTGAGAGTGTGGTTTGTGTTTCTCTTTGGGCTGCATACACCCAGCACAGCAGCTGTATCCCCCAGTGCAGATCAAACATCTGGTTTTTTACTTTTATTAAAAGCACAAGTTATCTCAAGGTGTCTCCTTACCTGTGTCTAAAAGCAGAAAGTCACACGAACACAGCTACTGCCTTGCAGGGTATGGACTGGGGACGACTTAGCTGTGATGCTAAGGAATGGGTAAATGTGAAGGAATGTGTCAAATACAAAGAGATTAAGGCTCTTTTATGAAGGAAACAAGACTTCCAGAGTGCCTGAACACTGTCCTAGAGCAGCTGGATTGGAGTTTCGCACAGAGAGCAGCAAAAGAAAATCCACACAGTGAAGTGAAAAGGAGCTGATGTGCAGAATGAGAGATACTTCAGAGGGATCCTGAAAGCAGGCAGAGTATCCTACATGATAAACAGAAGGAATTACTGCAGCCTTTCAGCGGGACGTCACCTTTAATCATTCATCTTTAGCTGAAGCTGGCACACTTACCTGTTTAATGATGCAGTTCTTTCCTAAGATAGAAAAAAAATCTTTCCAACATACTCCCAAGGACAAAACTTTCTACATGCCCATTTAAAAACTGTCCCATTTTTAAAACTTTAAAATTGTGCAGTTTGCTTGGGAAACTGGGATAGAAAATACCACTCCCCCCACCCACCTTGCCCAAGTTACAAACCAGCGCAGAAACATGTAACAGTTTTTATTAATTGTTCTTGTTTAGCAGGTGAGTGACAATTTTCATGGCAAAAAAGGTTCATGAAATATTCTGAAAACAAATGATTCTTGCATTCTACATATATATGGGCATTTCCAAAGAAATAACCAATCCAGAACAAGAGCTGTTTGGCAAGATAAAGCTCACAACAGAATTTTCAACATGATGACTTACAAAGGGGGAATGTTTCTAAAAATACAAAACAGATCAAGAATCAACAGTTTTGGTAGAAACTATCAGGACCAGTGCTTCGAAACTTTACACACTTTGTAAAACCCTTCGCAAATAACTTTTCTGTCTTAACACAATGATCTGCAAAGCAACCATGAGAAACAGTTCAACAATTAGTTGTATAAATAATCAATACTTCTCAAAAAGGGAAAGTGAGATCAAACACATATTACGTTGCATCCAGCCCTGCACAATCGAGCATATGCTGCTTCAACTTATATATTAATACTGAAAAAAGTATAAAGTATGCATTTCACCCTCTTGATTACATTTTCTTTAAACATTTTGAATCATGTCAATGACAAACCGAAAAAAGAAGTAAAATGCATAACGTCTGACCTTTTAATACTAAAAACTAATGAATACGTATAAATTCAAGAAATCATTCTCAAATACACTGACATTGATTCACTGGCTGTTTTGTCAGCCAAGTTGCTCAGCTGCCTGTATGCACATATGAAATGTGCCACAGCTGTGTGGTCAGACACTTCCCATATCCTGGAGGAATTATACACAGGGTAAATTACTCAAACTAATCTGTTCTACTGGGCAATAAGGGCATGTGCACGTGGCAGCTACAGCAGCTGTCCTCAGGCTGTCATACAAGAGTAGTAACTCAATTGCATTCTCATCTCTCAACCCACATCCACTTGGCAAGCTTTGGCCTCTCTGGTGTTTGTGATAGTATCTTTTTTTTTTTTTTTTTCCCAGGTCTGTCCGATTTTATTTAAAAAAAAAAAATCAGTACATCAGAAAATAATAAATTGACACAGCAACATAATTCAGTACTACCAAGGGGAGCAAAAATCACAACTGGAAAACTGAGTAGCTAGCAAACATGTATTATGTTTCAGGATTTTGTTTAATGTTAGATATTTTTGCTGAGTGACTGGATAAGGTTGCACATGCTACTTCAAAGGATTTATATGCTGTCTTCTGTGTCCAGACTGAAACGAAACCATGAGGAAACACTAAAAGAAAAACTCGTATTTGCTGTAGTTCTCTGTTAAAACCTGGATGGGCCTTCACTTGGATTGCTTCCCTGCCATGCAGTAGCTGACAGCCTAGAGAAAATGTGTTTGTCAAGTCTAGCCCTCAGTAAATAAAGAACTGCTAATTAAAGAACTGACTGACTACCAACACTAATCAAAGGCAAGTAAGAGAGAAGACCAGATGTTATAAATGAAAGGGTAAACACTGCCCCAGTGAGGTCTAGTGCTAGTTTGGAAAGGAGGAAGAAAAAAGTTAACTCTCCAAAATACAAGGCACATTTGAAAAAAGAAGGTGGTTCCGACTGCTACAGGGACCCAGAGAGCACTAAAAGTTTAAAGGGATTTCAAGCACGGAAATGCTCTGTACTGCTTGTTTTGTTTAAATTGAGATATGTTTGTTTTCCTATGTTAACTAAATTAAAAAGCCTCCTTAAAAGTTTGCAAAGTTTGTATATCTGTAGACTTCCAATGTCATGCATCAGTGAAGGGTGAAACATAAGCTCAAAATTTAAGTCATGGGAATGCATACTTCAGTTCTGGGAGAACTCACAGAGTCAGAGAGGCAGTGGTGGCTATCAGTGCAGGCTGCATATAGGTTTCTATCTGCAAATAACAAAAAGGACCTGCCTGAACCAGGTGCAATGGCTGTAACCCATGGAGGTTCCTGCAGTTGGAGGAACTGCAGTGCCCTGGGATGCAGAGAGCTGCACGGTAACATCAGAGGCACACTGTTGGCTTACAAATAAAACCTTGAATGAGAAAAAAAAGTAAGTATTCTTAATATATGTCTAGAATGATGAGAATATAACTTTGAGTTTACACACTCTCAAGTATTCCACCATGGATCCTGAGATCCAATGAGACTTTCATCAATCTGTTTCTTTATGTGTTATTTAATTAGCATCTTCTGGATAGTTCATTCATAAAATAGTATTTGCATATTAAGCTGGAAGACAGTGCAAGACTGACTAATTTGAAACATGGTATTACTCCCCTCCCTCAAAATACTAATGCATATATTTATATGCACACACATTCACAAATATATATGTATATAGATGTATGTATATACATGTAGGACTTCTGCGGCAAGAAGCTTGTTCAAACATGACCTTTTCCAAATGTCTGTCTCAAAATCAGTCTTGCTTAAAAAACTTAAAACATTTAAAAAAACCACAACAAAACCAAAAAGATAGTGTTGAGACACCACGTAAAACATCAGGGATAAGGAGTACAATGTGCTATCCCACCTGGGGGAGAAAAATCACATTTCTCCATTGATGGATTATGACCATCAATTAGGAAAATCACTTTAAACTGAGTCCTGTTCTGCTGCTTCTGATTCCTGTGGAAGCTGGCATTATCTCTACTATGCTGCAGTCTGAAATACAAACACACTCACAGAGTTTAAGAGCATGCACAGTTAACTGGAGCATCTGTTGTTAGACAGTGAAAGGAAAGGCAGCAACACTGCACAAGTCCCATGCATATCCAAGTGCAACGGGGAGGAGGAACAGAAACACAGTAGGAGAATTTAACAGCTTCAGACTACACCTGTGATTGTCCCTTCTATGCACAGTGGATCATTTCCCTTGCTTATTGTTTTCCTAACATGGCCTTTTCTGCTCTCTTGAACTTCTGTAGCTCAATAGCTAGTTCCCAATATTTCAGATACAGCCACATAAGTCTTCCATTTTGACTTTTATTTCGGTTCAGCATATTGCCACAGTAGTTATCATGTTTGAAAATATCTTTTAAGCCACTTTCCATATGTAGAGACACAGCAACAGGATCAGTTGCTGCTTTAACTAGCAGATTTTTCTCTATTTCTAGTCTCTGGCTTCTGGGTACCACAAGACTGCAGTAGATGTCCTGTCTTTCTTTAAGTCCCTCTTCAAATTCTTTCAGTAAATTATTGGCTTTCTTTTGCCACTCTTCTTCCTTTGCCAGACAACTTTGGTACAAGCTACCTTCTGCTCCTGAGTGCAAAAGGACTTGTTTCTCTCGCTCTAACTTCTCCTGCTCTTGCTCTAAGATCCTTCTTTCTTCTACTAGTTTGCGACTCTGGGACACGAGGGCTTCCCGGTAACTCAGGGTTCTGTTGCGTTCCTTTTCAAGCTCCAGCTCCAAATGAGCAACTGTGCGACGGTTTTCTGTGATTATATCCCGGTATTTGCCTTCCAGGTCTTTTTGTAAAGATGAATGTTTTTTATGGTATTCTTTTCTTTCTCTTTCTATTTCTTTTTGACATTCTCTCGTCCAGATCCAACCTATCATATATAAATTGAGACTTCAGACATGAGAGTAACACATATAACATTGATGGGTATGACTAATTAGCTATGTGAATAAAGAAGCTATGAAGTGGTAAAGAACTTTCTTTCCTGCCTTCCCTGGTAATATTCACTTCTATACACAGATCCCACAGAATGTTTTCCTGTGGATCCATATTTCACTTTCAGTCACTTGAAATGATCAAGTTTCCTTTGAAGCTGGACAGAGCCAGGTTGGGCACAGCCTTGGGCAACACGGTCTAGTTTGAGGCACTCCTGCCTACGGCAGGGGGAGTGGAACTGGATGATCTTAAGGTACTTTCCACCCCAAACCATTCTGTGATTTCATGATGCTATGAAGTAAAAAAAAAACAAAAACAAAAAAAAAAACCCTTAAGTCTTTTATTGTTAACACATGCACTTCTTGGATTAAAGAGGGAAAATAGTTACAGGGAGACTAGAGGTTTCCAGTACAGTAATACTGGAGGTTTCCAACACAGTAACTGCATTGAGAACCTTCCAGGTCCAGTACTAAATTATACATCAGGAGCTCCTTGGGTTGTTACCTTTGGCCTCTTGAGAACATTGTATGTCCACTCTTCTGAGCCAGCTTTATAAATGGCAGCTTATTAAATACGGACTCAATGCCAGGTGTGAGAAATGTCTCTTACCTTAATGCTATAAGCCATGCTTACTGTTTAGAGCACTAAAAATGAGTAGACCAGAGGAAATCCCTAGGCGAGGTATCACTGCACTGCTTCAGAGGCTCCCCTTTGGCCAGCGGGGAAGCCGGAGAGGCCTGGGCACTACTTACGGAAGGCGGCCAAGCCCAGCATGGGGACCAGCAGGGCGTAGTTCCATCTGCTGCCTTCATCCCCGGGCTCCCGTCGATTTGGCAGGATGTTCCAGTTGGGAGGGTCATTTAAATTATTCATGGAGGCACCTGCCAGGCACAGGCGAGAAGCATGGCCTCAGCGGCACGCAGACCACCACGGCAGCCCCTCACCCAACAGTACTGCTTTCTACCCGTGACCCTCGAACGGCGGCACTTGGGTACTTCACACGGGCGTGCTTTCGGACCACAGCTGCCCCCCCGCAAGGCCCACCCCGTGGCTGTCAGCCCCGGGACCGGCCCCGCGGGCCCCGCCGCTGTTACCGCCCACCGGCAGGACGCTAACTGCTGGTGTTACCGCCCCGGAGGTCCCCAGGCCGCTCCGCAGCCCGGTACGGGAGCGCGGCCCCGCGGCCCTGTCCCGACACTTACCAGCCCGGGGCGCGGCGGAGCGCTGGCGCTGTCACTTACCAGCGGCCGCGGCCCCCAGTGGGCCGGCCCATTAGCAGAGAGAAAGAGAGGGGTGTCCGATGGGGACAACAAAGTGGCTGCCCTATCCCAGCCCGTTCAGGCGGTGGGACGAGGGGGAGATTTCGCGGAAGACCCGCCTGCAAACACGCGCGCACCCAACCCGTGGCTCCCCCCTCCCAGCACAGTTGGTGCCTCTCGCCGAGCCTTGCGGGTGGCTGCGCCGCGGGCGGCGCTTTGGCGCATGCGCCTTTGGTCCTTCTCCCGGGTCCGTGTGAAATGGCGGCGGCAGTCGTGGCTTTGCGGGGCTTGGCGAGGCGTTGGGTGCGATCGGTGAGTGCTTGTTGTCGGCTCGCTCCGCTCTTGCCCTGTGTTGCGCTGCTTTTCCCTCCGGCGACGTCCTGGTGGTGGAGAAGGGGCCAGGCAGCGGAGCTAGCGCGGAGAAGCGTCTTCCGGAGGGGGCCGGGCCGGCTGGGCCTTAGGACCCCGTGCGGCTGCTGCCTGTCTTTTCAGCCGCGGCGGGGGAGCGTGCCTGGCTCCGGCCTGCCCCGCACTCCCCCTTGGCGGGGTGTGCGGCGGTCTGCGGCAGCCCGTACCCCGTTGTCTGCGCCGTGACCTTGGCGGGCAGCACCCCCCCTGGGGCGGAGAGCCAGGCTTGGCTGCGGCAGCGGGGCAGCCAGAGAGCCCTGCGGAGCCGATTGCCCCCTCGGTGGGCTCAGTTCCTCCGGCTCTGTTTCTGGAGCGGGGCAGCTCTCGTGGTCGGCTCATAGGGTTAACGGACTGCGAGCTTGGCCAGGCCGCTCCTCCTGCAGTGGGAAGAGAATGCGTAGCTTTAGGCCGTGTGCGGGTTCCCCGTGGGTCAGAGGGAGGTAGTGGGTACGGGGTGTGCCAAAAGGCCTTGGAAGAGCTTGGCTGTTGGCGGCGCCTTCCAGCGCCAGTACCTGGGTAGGAAGCTTACTGCTGAAGCCCTTGGGGAAGCTAGTGCGTGTCTGCGTGTTGCTTAAATCTGCTTAGCGTATGTTTGCAGAAGTGCTTCTTCACTGTCGTAATAGTTTTGTTGTAGCTGATCTGCAAGCAGTTCTTAGTGAAGACTTGGTTTTTCTCCGTGGTGAAGCAGGAGTTTTCAGTTTCTTTCCAGTGTTCTCATCGTGTGTGTCCATAATGTGTTTGGGATTACAAAAGATAAGTGTGTGGGAAAAGGGTCCTGTAGATGAAGCTGTAGGTGCCCCTCTCTTGTAAAGCAAGTGCAGAAAAGGCAGCCAGCTGACAGGGAAGAAGGGCTTAGAAGTGATATGTTTCAGAGGGCAGTGAACTGGCCCTGGCAGGGGCTTTAATTGCTAAGGGCCATGAATTTCCTGCTAGCATAACAGTTAAGGATCAGTGTGACCAGTGTTCCCTTCAAATTTAGTATAACTTTTTTTTCAGCTCTGTGGACTTTAAGTCAGGCTTATTCAGAAAAAGACTTAGGTGCAGCAGAAACTCTTATATGCAGTTTTAACAAAAAAGTATGTGGATAGGCATAGCAATTTGGAAAACTGTTTTGTGAAAAGAAAAGCGATTTGCTAAATAGTTGTGTGGTTTGGGGGTTTATAATGTTTCCTGTGTCCTCTGATGCAAAGTATATTTGATAACTGTTTCTAGCAACTTAAGAAAATAAGAAAGCTTTCTGAAAGGAAATCAGTTGTAAGGCATTGTGGCAGGATTCTGACTGGAGGTTGCAGCAGGCTGTTTAAGGGATTTTTTTTGCTTTTTTTCCTTTTTTTTTTTCCTCTTGGTCATTTGTAATTTAAGAAATACAAAGTACATACAAACCTGTTGTGTGCTGTCTTTACCCATAGTATAGATTTTCTTATATTTGTTTGATGCAATAACCAAATGTATTGCTGCTCACTTATGGCGAATAATGTATTACAGTAAAAAGAGCTGTACTGTTGCTGGAACAAGATTTTGGAAACAAGCAGTAGTAATACATGCTGGAGATTGTATGGCTGCTGCAGTTAAAGCGTGCCTTGTAGCCTGCCATGTCAATTGCAGTTCTGCTAGTCAAACTTCAGTTGCAGTCAGGCCTGTGCAAGCAGGTTTTGCTACAGAGAGGACACCCCCTTTCAGGTTGAGCTGTGATTCTTGGGTAATCTGTTGTGTAGATAAATTACATCTGATACTTGGATTTCATCTGGTGAACTAGTTGATCTGATTCTGTATGTGAAATATCAATGAAGATGATAAATACAGAAGGTAAGATGGGCGTGGAATTGCCCCATAGTGTGATAACATAGTAGAGTGGAAGGAAGAGAGTAGCTGCCTGGAGGGGAGAGCACTAGCAGAACTCCTTCCAAGCAGGAGTTGAGACTGGACTTTCTTAAAGATGGCTGTAAAAACCAGAAATGTGTTAGTGCATGCAATGACCCATTAGATTCACTGTTATGCAAGGAGATGATTTGGGGAAACTAGTATGAGAAATGATAAAAGAAGGTTGAGGAACGTGTATTGTAGTTCATGTCAGGGGTGGGGGAAGAGGTGGACTTTGGAAGTGACAGGAAGGAAAGGCTTGCTTGTTAGCATGTTACAGAGTGGTTGAACCATGGCTGTAGCAGTTGCTGGAAATGGCAAATATCAGTCCCAGTGCATTTTAGGATGTATTTCAAATAGGGAAGTGCGGGTCACTGTTAAATTCTGTGTTGCCATTGTCATCCACTGTGTGTGCTGAGTTAGGTGTATTTTTCTGAATGGTATAAAGAAGAGATACCAGGTTCCGATGCATTGGGCTTTTGTATGATGAAGACTAAAACTGTGATTATTTTAACCTGTCAAAGCAAAGCCTGGGTATTGGGTAGATTTGGGTGCTGGGTTTTTTTGGTTTTGATTTTGAATGTGCCAGAGGAGTGGGAATAACATTACAGGAGGGGAAACTTTGCCTTTGTGCTTCACTTAGGTATTAATAAGTGGTTCTAATTTGGTCATTTAAGAGAGAATGAAAAGAAGAGAGATTTCTCTGACTTTTGCAGCAATGATGAGCTGGAACAGCTTTCCCGACCACCTGTTTTTATCTTTGTTATTGTTGCCCACCTGAAATAATCCAAATTCTAAGGATTACTTGACACGAGAGGTACTTTCCGTTAATTGCTGTGGTTCTCATAAAGCCACCTTCCGTCTTATGAAAAACCTGCAAGAATACTCCAGCATTAATTGCAAACATATTTTTCTGTCAGCACAGCCTCAGGTAGGTCTGAGAAACCGGTTAGTATTAATAAAGTAAAATAACAGCCTGAAACATGCTGTTATCTGTGGGCTGTTCTCTCATGCAGTCAAAACTTTTTTTTTTTTTTTTCACTTTTATTTACTTATTATTTTCCTCCTGGAAAAAGGAAAATATAGGAAATCCAAAACTTCACTGTATGTAGCTCTCAAATACGTTGATACAATATTTTTGTGTATGTGGGATCAGCGGTAAGTAAAGGTTTGTTATAAAAGTAGGGCAGCTGAGAATGCTGGAAGTCTTCCTTGTGGAAACATTTAATGCGAAATGTGTTCCATAGCAGTTGTCTTGATTTCTGTCCGTAGTGGCCAGCGGCGTGCCAGACTCCTGCCCGCAATTTACACTTCACAGCCTATGGAAAGAAGAATGCTTCTACAAAGGTTTCTGATTCGGTATGTTTGTACTTCCTTATATCTTAAGTAACAGCTTGGATAATACACAGTGCTTGACAGTCATTAAATAAAAGGGTGTTGGTGTTCTGTGTTGTGCTCAAGTATGTAATGAGACTGAGTTTTGAAATGGGTATCTCTTTTTAATGTTAGTTTCCACCCAGGAGAGTACATAACACTTGCTGCAGGGGTCTTTTGAGAACATTAAACCTGTATGGCTTGAAACTTAAGTTGACCTAGCTTGAAATCTTTGTGATCATAACAAACCAATTTGTTTTCCCAGATTTCTACACAATACCCGGTAGTAGACCATGAATTCGATGCAGTTGTTGTGGGTGCAGGAGGAGCAGGTCTGCGGGCTGCGTTTGGTTTGTCAGAAGCTGGATTTAATACAGCATGTGTTACAAAGCTGTTTCCCACCAGATCTCATACTGTTGCCGCACAGGTGAGAAATAGGGTAGAACAAACGTTTAAAAAATCCCTGCTGTCAGAAAGCTGCTTTGGATATGTACATCAGCATCATGTTTCAAGGCCATGCTTCCTCTTAATGGATATTGCATGTTTAGTTGAAACTATTTTGGAAGGTGATACCTCGTTAGATTCTGTTTGGTGCTTTTTCACTGCACTCAGTATAACTTTGCAGTTTCCTGTGTTAAACAGTTTCCTGTGTTAAACAAAGCAGAACAAAGTAAGAGCCACTGTGAATTGCAGAGGTTTCTCATAGCCACATTAAATATGATTTTACTGTATTTCTTGTACACAGGGGCATAAACGGTGCATGTTTATTAACAGAAATGAGGGAAAGCTACTAAAACTACTTCAGTAATATCATTCGAGAAATGGATTTTCATTTTCAGGGAGGGATCAATGCTGCCCTAGGAAACATGGAAGATGATAACTGGAGGTGGCATTTCTATGACACAGTGAAAGGATCTGATTGGCTGGGTGACCAGGATGCCATACACTACATGACTGAGCAGGCCCCAGCTGCAGTGATAGAGGTGAGGCTCGTTGGATTTTGTCAGTATAGACTAGTTTCCAATGAGATCTCCTTACTAGGAACATAATAAAATAACTTTTTGTCTTGTTGTGCACAAGAGTTTCTGATGCTTGTTATTTGGGTTCAACAGCTGGAAAACTATGGGATGCCATTCAGCAGAACTGAAGAAGGAAAAATATATCAGCGTGCGTTTGGTGGACAGAGTCTTCAGTTTGGGAAAGGAGGACAGGCGCACAGATGCTGCTGTGTGGCAGACAGGACAGGGCACTCACTGTTACATACTCTCTATGGCAGGGTAAGCAGCTGTGAAGAAAACTTGGGTTTCCTTTTTTATTTGCAATTTTAAATTTTTTGTCTTCCCCTTTTCCCCTAGACTTTGGGGAAACCAAACACACCTCCCTCTCTCCCCCCCAAAACCCCAACAAAACAACAAAAACCCCAGCCAACAGGAAAAAGAAAAACAAAACCCCAAACAAAACCCAAACCAAATGTGTAGCTGTTCACGTATGAATGAGAAATCCATGGGAATGACTGATAACAGTTCTGGTTTTCCTTCCTTCCTCAGTGAATGTGGAAGGATGTGGCTGAAGTGATGCTTGTTTTGTGTCGGGAGTGTGCAGAAATAGATTAAATTGAAAGATACGTAATTGGTCCTTGTGAACACAACAGTGTTAGATTAGCATGTACTGTGTTAGTTTTGTGGTTTGTAGTAGTCCTTCACTTTTAATACTTTTGTGTCTGTTAACCACACTCAAAGAGAATTTATGTAAGCATTCTATGAAAAAATTTTTACAAAAAAACTGACACAGTGGCACTGGGGAGCTTTGAAAAGAAGTACAAGGCAGCATTTTCTTTCACTCATCTTCAAACAGGGAACAAGGGGAAATAGGAGGTGATCCTGCCCTCTACTCTGCTCTCGTGAGACCTCACTTGGAGTACTGTGTGCAGTTCTGGTGTCCTCAGCATAAAAAGGACATGGAACTGTTGGAACAAGT
>JAOEHY010038593.1:0-19044 GCA_025447955.1 Psilopsiagon aurifrons
GCCCGCCCGCCCCCGGGGACCGCCCCCGGACCCGCCCGCCGGCTCCGGAGCCGAGGGGCCGGTCCCGCACGCACCGGCCCCTGCCCGGGGAAGGGGATCCTCCTTCCCGCTGCCCCTCGGCCCCGCTGCTTCAACTGCACCTCTCCCTCCCTCGGGTCCCAGCCCGGCGGCAGCATCCGCAGTGCTGTGAGCGTGGGCTGGGGGCTTTGGCACAGGGACACCGAGCAGCTGCACCCCCCCCGCCGGGCTGCTCCCCACAAAGACGGGCCCCACAACGGTTGCAGGAAACATGCTTGCTGTCCCCAGCTCTCCCTGCCCATCAAACCAAGCAAAAGGAGGGTACAAGCCAAGGAAAGCACTGGAAAGAGCACAGAGGCTGCTCTCACCGGCCTCACTTCCCCAAAATCCCTCTGGCACAGCAGGGGATTTTGCTTGCTCGGTTGTTACTGCTCCGACAACACAGGGTAAGGAAGATCCTCTCCATGGTACACACATCTCAAACCTGGCATTTGAATCCCAAACCCGTGTCACACCAAAAGAGGCAGGCCACAAACCATTTGCAGGAAGGTGAAGGAGAAGATAGGTAACAGAGTCTGGGATGGAGCGGCCAAGATTAAAAAACCCCAATGTTTAAAGTGGATTTGAAGGAGGAAAGTTTATAGAGAAATGTGAAGTAAAAGGGCTGGAGGTCAGCAAGCACCAGTGTGAGTGTGTAAGGAGAAGCAGAGTAGGCAGCAGAAGAGATGGAGGTTACAGGACACTGGGCAAGAGAGCTGACAGCAGACATAGAGCACAGATGCAGCACACGGGAACACAGGCAACAATTTGGCATGAGATGACTAGAAAAGCAGGAGGGAGACCAGGTATGTTGCAGGGATTCCACAAACCAGCTTTTCTCTTGAAATTGCTGGTTGGAGAGTTGCCTAAGCACCCTAACATGTGAGGAACAAGGGAAAAAAAGCTCTGCTTTTTTCCACTGTTTTCACAGTCTGAGAGGCTTTTGATGCACATGTCCTTCCTTCCTTCCCTAGCCCCAAGCTTCTGACCTTCCCCCCACCAACCTCCCAGATCCCCCACCACAGCCCCACAGCAGCCCCCCATGCACCACAGCCCTCGCCCCAGGAGAGATGGGCTCTGTGCAACTGGCCCCTCAATGAGGCTGTTGTTGACTCGAAAGCCTTCACACAGCTTTGTGCAAGGAGCCTCTTGCCAGATGGGGCTAGGGGTGGGCAGGGGCCACGGGGTCCTGCTGCTGGAGAGCACAGAGCCAGTGCCACCCCTGTGATCAGCCACAGAACAGGCAGAGGCTGTTCATTTGCAGTAGCGGAGACCAGTGAGCTGGAGGTCACTAGAACAGGGAGTAGCGAAGGCTGTGAGCACTCCACTATAGAGGGCAGCTGGGGAGTTGAGGAACAAGGAGGCCAGGTGAGCCCTGACCCCCACAAAGTACCACCATCCACAAAGTGCAGCTCCTCAGCCCCTGGGGAGGATGAAAGGGACAGAGAATGACCAAACCCTCTGCAAACACATGATGGGCGCAAAGCGTCGGGGTGCTGACTACCAGGGCACAGCCATGGTGGATGTTTCATTCTGGCCACATAAGTGGGAAAGTGGCAGATAGACACAGCACCATTCCCAGCATGGGGAGCACAGCCGGGGCAGGGCAGAGCTCACATGCAGAGCTCTGCAGCTCAGTTCTCACCAGGCACCATGCTGGGTCAGACAGACACCAGCAGCACATGGTGGCCACTGGAAAAAGCACTCAGCTCAGATGAGGATTTCATTCATTTCCTCGTGCTAAGCGGGAATGGGAAGGGTGTGGGGACAAAGAGGCAGGAAATCTCCCAGAGACACTGAGCTATGAGCAGGTGGCACAGAGGGCAGGACCAAAGCAGCCGGATCCATGCAGCTCCCGCTTGCCCAGGGAAAACTGAGGCAGATGCTGGGAGGAGCAAGGCTGGCACATACCACACGCTCCGCCCACGCCGCCCCATGAATGGGATGCATTCAGCCCGGTGTTATTAATAGTTCCCTGCATATTGCCAAGGAATGGTGGAGTGCCCAAGGGCCATCCCACCACCAGCACAAGTCACTCGTGTGTGCCTGTGCACACGGTTGTGCTCATGGGGGGTGCACAGCAAAGGGGTTAACACAGCCTGCAATGGGCAGAGGAATAGAACAGCCCAGAGCAGGGCAAGGAGGAATGCAGTGCAGTGCACTGCCAAGCACCCTGATAACCACCAGCAAGGGTAGAGGGGCTCTTGAGAGTGGTCCAAAGGACATTGCTCAGAAGGGATAGGAAAAAATTCCAACAAAGGCCCTTTTGGGCTGAATGGATACTAGGAAAAAATGTCAGGAAGGGTGACCAGGCTGGGAAATTGCTGCCTCCCTCCTTTTTCCAGCTGATCCCTCCTACACAGAGCAGCATGCGGCTGTAGCTCAGCACAAGCCACACACAGGAGGTCGAGGCATTTTTGGGCAATCTGCTCATGCTGCCCACACTGCAGCCTGGCTTCTGCTGCCTCCTCACCTGCCAGCACCCAGAACCCTTTCTGGCTCTGGGCAAGATGCAGCAGGAAAACTGGCCAGGGCACACAGCAGCTATGGACAAAGGCTCATCCTAAGGGATAGATCACACCAACATGCACGCTGAACACCTCTTCCATAGCTGGGAAGCTTGGACAACACCGATGCTAAAAACACGGATTATTTAGGCTGGATTCACAGTTCCATGGATCAAACATTCCCAGCCTCTGAGGACTGAGCATCTCCAGATGTGACACAGGGACACACAGCTGGAGGGGAAGGAGGTGCATCCCCAGTCTGCAGGACCGCACGCAGCAGATCGGGGCTGGCGAAGGCACTCCGGGACACGCTGCGCTGCTCTGCCTGCCCCGGTCTCATCAGACAGCCGGGGGCTCCATCCGGCTACCCCGGTGGCACGAGCCGCGGATGCGGCCGGAGCGTTCGGGACGTTCCCGCCGCGGCAGAGCGGGGCAGAGCACCCCCTCCTGGCCACGACGCGCAGCACCGAACTCCGGGAGAATGACAACCCGGAAAAGCCAGAACAGACGAAAAGGAAGGTAAAACAAACCCCACGAATTCCTGGTAAAACGATCTCTGCTCCAGCTGACCACCCAGGGCGAAAGGGAAACCCATGCACTCGCAGGAACACATATCCTGAGCAGCCCTGCAATGGCCACTGCTTCTCTTCTTCTAACAACCAAAACAAACAGGAAAAGAAGGAAAAAGTTAACGTTTGCTCTCAAGGCGTATAAATAATAACTGACCACAGAAACAAACAAGCCAGGAGCATGTGCCCTGGGGTGAATGTATTCACAAGCATGTGCTAGGGTCTTCTTGCTTTGCTAATGCCAGTGTTAGTCAGGCTCCCTCCTCTTCCACTGCGGAGAACAGGAGCCCAGGACACTCTCACTTGAAGTAGCTTCATTCAGGGCTGACCCCATGCCAGAGCAGGGTCTGCGCTCGCTGCCTTCACCCACCTTGGTGTGCTTGATTTATTTCTCTGTCCAGCCACTCAACACTTGTTCACATTTCCCAGTCCCCAGCTCTAGAAGCAGTCACCCCCATGCTGTCATTGCAGCCCTTCAGATCCCCAAAAGAACTCCACAAGGAGTCCCAGGCCCAGCAGAGCATCCCACTGACTACATGTCAAACCCAGCCACTGTCACTGCTGGGGTCTCACCAGGCTCGTGCCTGTGCAGAGCAGATCCACGTGGCATCCGTCTGGCCACTATAGTACCTCTCTGCAGCACAGGTCACCCAGGAGGATGGCTTCAATACCCTAGTTTGTGAGTGGAAAACCAGGGCAAAGAAGTTAACTGGCTTACATGAAATGGCAGATGGAGCCGGTGTCACCAGCTGCAGGAGAACAGCAGGCAGGATTTCGTCAATACCGAATTCCCCGGCTTCCATGGGAGGAGGGCAAGAGGGAGGAAAAGAGAAACTCAGAGGCATAAGCACAACAGCATCATTCATGGGAGCTGATTTTGTGCAACAAGGGTCCTGTGTCTGGCCCAGAGCTCTAGGCAATTAAAACAGCAGCCACAGATCTCAGAGGAACAGCGGGAATTTATCTGAGGAATCTGGATTATGTGGCCACTGCTGAACCAGAGCAAAAAGCCTCCAGCTCCTGAAGGTAAATACACTGGCGAGCAATGAGAAGCAGCAACCAGCTGAATCACACCAACTGTTCTGCTTCACCCACTCATGCCAGAGCCTCTTCTGTTACACTGAGGGGGGGTTACTGCTGCTAGTCCTTGCTCCATTGAAACAGTACCACCAAGGTGATGGTGAAGGACCAGGTCCTCCAATCCAGGAATGGGTTTGCCATGGCAGGCAGAGAGGCAAGCAGCCTGGCAGAAGAGATGGCACTGTGTATGCCATCAGAGCTCACATATCAGTGCTAACCACTGCGGGCCTGTACTGGAGGTGCAACAAACAGGAATGGTTTGTTGTTCTAGAGGTAACAGTGGTGGTTTGCAAGACTAAGAAAGTGGTTTTCCATTCTGGTCCAGCCTTAGGAAGCACACACAAGGTTTATCAAGATCAATAGAAAGAGATAAGATACTGATTGATGTCTTGGAAGTCTTGCTGGCACAGCTGGCTCCCAGGAGCAGCTATGCACCCTCTGAGAGGCCCAAAGAAAGGATTTATGCCTGTGCTCCCAGTCCTGTGCGGACCATCCCAAAACAGCATCCTGCCCCTTCCATTCTCTGCCTCACTGGGCCGACAGCCCCTGGCTACACTCACCTAGGAGGCCAGCAGTAGGGTTGGGACATGGGAGCTCTTGGGAAAACTCAGTTTTCTCCCCATCTACAACAAACCAAGCTGACCTCCCCATCCCTGAGGAATAATCCTTGATACATTAACCATCTGATGCATTCTGGGCCATTCCCAAAGGGATTGTTTAATAGCAGGAGGACTGAGTCTCCAACACAAGTCTCAGGGGGAGGTAGAAGATGTTATTCTTCACTGAGCATTGCAGCTGACTGAGAAACGAAGCTACAGTGGTTCCTCTTTCACACAACCCAAAATAAATTGCTTTCATGATCTTTACCACATGCTGCTATCAAAATCACCTTCAAAAGCCACATCAAACTATTTTTAGCACTCACGGTCCAAGTGAACAAAAATTCTTAAGCATTTTAACAGTCTAAATATAAAGACTAGTACAAGCATCATTTTGACATTACCAAATACAAATTAAAGCTTTGTTTATGCAAATGAGGGGGTTCTTTTCCCTCCACCTCTCCCTGGTGTCTCCAGCTGCAAAGACAGAGGCCGAGAGCCGCAGTAGCATTGTGGCATCCCCGCTGCCACACCTGAGCACATAGACACGCAGTCCCTAGCGCGGACTGCAGACAGAGCAGGGTTAGCACGCACAGCGTTGGAGTGACAGGGCTCACGGCTCTACCCAACGCAAACATCTTCCGAGTCACTGCGAACGCACCGACACTCCCCACCCCGCGCTGCAGCCTCCCTCGGCGGCACGAGCAGACCCGACCAGTCCCGCTCTACGGGACACCGTGACTGGCCCGCCCGGCCCAGCAGAGCCGCGCTCGCCCTGTTCTGGAATGAAGGGCAGTATCGCTCTAGGGCTCCTCCGTCCTAAGGAAACCTCAGGGCTCCCGCTGTCCGCCCGAGCCGGGGCAAAGCGCGGGGGGAGCGGCCGAATGGCCCCGGCTCTGCCCAGCCCCTGCCGGCACTCACCTGCCCTTCCGCGCCATCCACACCCGCAGGGACCCGGAGCCGCAACTCGGCGGTGCCTCCGCCCTAGGGACCGCCCGCAGCCGCAGCCCCCGGCCCGGCGGCTGCCCATCGCTGCGCTCCGAGGAGGAACGAGAGAGCGCCGGCGGCTCCTCCCCTGCCGGCGGCCGTCTGTCCGGGCCGCTCCCGCCCGCTTCCTTCCCCTAACGAGGCTCACAGGCCGCCTGGCTCCTTCGGAGGAAGCCGCTCACCCCAGGGAAGGCTCCTACTCCCCTGCTGCCTCCGGTCCTGCGCGGCGGGCGGGCTGCTCTGCTCAGAGACCGCAACATTCCGGAGCGCGCTGCGTGTGAACCAACCCCGCTCCCACCGTGCCCAGTCAATGAGGTGGTGATTCAGGTGTCTCGCATTTCGGTTTCATCAACTGAGCCACCCCGGCGCCGGTGCACTGGGGAACGCCCGCACCCCGCTCTCAAACGGGGCTGCTGTTCCGAGTGCTACGGACGTTTCGGGCAAGATTCAGTCTCTTCATTACAAGAGAAGGAATTAACACTTAACAGACTGGCCTGCAAACACCTCACACCTGCTTTTTTTCCCATCTGACCTCTTCTGCTTTGAAAAGAAAATCACAGGAGCCTTACAAAGCATCACAAAGGCGGTGTTTGCCCGCATAGCCCAGCACCTCCTCATTTACAGCAAAGTCTCCCCAGAAATACAGACGGGTTATTTCCAGCACAGGAAACATCGCCTTTCTTTTCAGCAATGTTTCCTCTCTTTAATGTAGCTCAGATGCCAAGGCTCTTACCAAAGAAAAAATATTACACAGCAAAACCGTTCCACCAGCTCTCAATGCATTTTCTCAACTCAAAACTTCCCTCTTGATCCTTTTGGTCTCATGCAAACGACCCAGAGGATACTTTCTTGCCTGCAGTTTTTCTCCAGTCTGCTTCAATTGTTCCTTGCTGCCACGGGAAACACTTGGCGATGGGATCGGCACAAAGCAGCCAAAGGGACCTTTTCCCAGCTCGTGCCTAGATCTTCCCAAGTGCCCCACAGCCCAGCCGACAATCCTGTGCTCTAACCAAGGCTGTTCCTTTCTGGCCTTCAAAGAAAATCGCCCAGTTCATGATAGGATCCTGCTGTTCAGAGGGGGGAATCTGCATTTTGTTAACTACAGGAAACAGAAAAACTTCCAGCCCCTGAAATTAAAGCCCCAGAAGGAGCAGGGAGATGTGCTGGGGGATGGGGATCAGTCACGGCAGCAGCCGCCAGGTTTCAGAGTTACAGAAATGTTTACAGGCAGAAGGAGAACAAGGACAAGAAACGGCCTCGTTCCGTGGAGGGGGCCTCTTGCCTCTGACAAATAGTTTCCCCACAATCATCTATTGGAAAAACCAAAGCGTGGCCAAATTGGGTTTGATTTTCATTTAAAGCATTTTTCCTCGTTTCACGTTTTGAGCACTCAGCCAGGGGAGGGGGTCTCACCCAGCAGCCTGCTTTTGTCCTGAAGAGCAGAAAGGCGACATGAGAACAAGCCAAAAGCGTTTAAAATTGCTGTAAGCCAAGATATTAACAGGAGACCTTTGCGAGCCTGTATCACCCCATGGTGGGTCGTGTTAATTAACCAAGGATGTAATTACATGCCTGGCTCTGTGGATTTCTGCGGGGCCACCTTCCCTGCAAGCAGCTCTCCATGGCTTGCAGAGAAGCAGCAGCAGGAAGACAACAGCTTGTAGAAAGCACTTGGGTGTTACAAGGCACTGATGGGGATGGCAGCACTTGGCACAGACAAAAGGGTTTATTGAAGTGCAGAAGGCCCTGATCCACCCGTAAATACCCCCAGGCAGTGACTCCAGGGATGGGCAGGAAAAGGCAGACAGTGTAACCTTGGCTCTGCCCAGAGGCCTCAGCACCAGCCTACTTTATGGGGGAAATTAAACCAGTATGGATAAATAGGTATCAAAGAGCTCAGTGGCTCAAAAATAAGCTCAGAAGTCCGAAAAGGAAACGCTGGAGATTGTGCCTTGAGCCTCAGGAGATGCCGTCCCAGCTCCTGAGAAAACATATGATAGAAAGCAGCATAAACTGTTTGCTCTGAAGCTGCCTTGGCAGGGTGATTTTTAGTGTGTAAATTCTCATTTAAGAATTATCTTTTTACTTTTGTAAGAAGCTTTTTTACTACTAAGAGCTAAGCACAGAGCACTTTACACTAGCCAGGCACAGGGTCAATCCTCAGTGACAAGAGAATGCTCACGAGTACGGCAACGGAGGCTGTAACAGAAGGAAAATGAGAGTATTTGGGAATCAGCTCTTCATGAAAAATACCCAAAAGCACAGCAGAGCTCATCTGAACATGGGTTGGGTGCTGCTGCTCCCAGGCCAGCACCAGTGGGGCTCTGGGATGGGGCTGCTGCTGGCCCAAGTCCTAGGGGGGACCTGAAGTTCCTTTGGGATTGAGGTCAGTATATCAGCATAATTCAGTAGCAGAGTCCGAGACAGGCTGCTGGTGGACAGGGAAGAGGAAGGCACAGCACAGAGTCACTTCCATCACATGTTACACCAAATCCACTCATAATCACATTCAGTTCAGCTTTTCTACTTCCCACCTCTTCAATTGGGATCCAGACCTGTGACCACATTTTCCACCATGTAACAGGCAGCAATTTCTTGGAGAGTTACAAAAGTCTCCAGAAACAGGTCCCTGCAGCAACATCCAGCATCCCACCCACCCCTTCAAGCCATGGATCAACTCCAGTTCCCTCCCTTACACCGGTGCTGCAACCAGAGCGCAGCCTGATGCTCAGGGCGCAGCAGCGCCCCACCAGCCCCGTCTCTCTCCCTCTCACCCAATTCAGGCAATGGCAGAAAAACAGATCCCAATCCCCATCTTTTCCCCCCAAAACAGGGCACTGAACATACACACACGCACCAGGCGAGGAACAAACGGCTTGTGCTTCAAAACAACAGAACCAGCGCAAGAGATTTTCATGTAAAGGGAGAAGAATAGCTCAGCTGTGACAACATACCAACAACAGCTAAATTTAGCAGGTTATTTTCAGAGATCCAGATGCTGGGTAAACACAACCTTATTATTTCATGCAGGGGCAAAAGTTCAGCAGAGTCCCTCACGCTTCTTTTCTCTGTTATTTCACCGCGTCCACTCACAGAGGCCCACTTTTGAAATACTGTAATATCATCACTGCCCGGTTGCATGAAAGAAGCTGTGAGCACAGTCCCATCTCTCAGCAGTTAGAGGAGGCCACTGCTTAATGACATTTGCAGAGTATGCTTCCCATCCTACTTTTGGAGAGGCTCGATGCTGCTATCATCAGAATTTGATTTGGAGGATGCAGTTTTCATGTGATGGCTGGTCTACAAGCATTTCCTTTCAGCTTTGTCCAGAACAATACATGGGAAGTGAATGTCAGAGAGGAAGCAGAGGGTTAGGAAATCCATGGGAGCCTGGCCCTGGCTGGGACAGCTCCAGCAGGATGGCTTGGGGCAGGGCAATGGGTGCCACAGCGGGGACACAGGCTACCTGCTATGCCACAGGATGGGAGGACTCAACCCAAGCTCTTCCACCCCGGGTAGTGCACCACATAGTTCGGGCTGGTCAATCAAAGTCCCGGGCCATTTGCCTTCAATCCAAACTGAGCCAGTGACTGCCCATAGAGGTGGCTACCAGCAGTGACTGCTCACTGTCTCCCTTAGCACTTGCTGCTGTCCCAGGCATCAGCAATGTCCCCCCAAACCAAGTCCCTGCATGCTCCTGCTGAAAGGTTACCCCTGAGACAGTGAAATCCAAGTTGTTTTCCACTACTGCTGCCGAGGGAGCTGAGCACAGCATACCCAGCTATTTTAATGACAGTGGGAAGCAGCAATGGATTCACACAGTCGGCATTCAGCGAAGGGACCTCAGCAGCACAGCCTTGGCTCCCAGATGCTCCCAGGCAGGGATGGAGCCTGGGAATCAGGAATGGGCCTGGGTGCACTTTTGGGAAGCAGCTCAGGGAGTTTGCTGTGTGTGCTGCTACAGCAGCAGTGCTGTATGTGGAGTCAGGACAGCTCCCGGAAGCAATGGAAGAGCTACAGGAGACACGTTCCCAACTGTTCCCAGGATAAACGCAGAACCAGCTCAACCCTGTCTCATGCTGTTGTCTCCAGAGCTGAGGTCCTCTTGGCCAGAAAATCATCAGGCAAGGGAACAGTCTCTTGAGGCCAGCATATGAATGTTTCCTTAAGTGACACCATTTGTCCAAGCACTTTCTGGGGACAATCGGCTGAGAGAGCAGCAAAGCAACTGCACCAGTCTCTTCTCAGAGCTCAAAAACCCCAGTGAAGGGAATGAATTGACTTCAGGCTTGCCCAAAGTCCATGAAAGGGAGAGCTTCAGCCATGCCCCACCAGACACTGCGCTGCTGCAGGTTGTAATGATGCCATGATGTCTCCAGATGATGCACTGAATCGGAGGGGATGAATCCTTTGGTGTGACACCATAGCTGCTCCTGTATGTGAGGGCTCCAGCCCTCAGACCCCTCCACAAACATGATACTGTGGTGGCTGAGCATCCCTCCAGCAGCACAGGGCTTGTCACGGTGGGATGCGGACGTGTGTCCAGGAAGGTGTGCACTGAGTTTGTTGTGGATGTTGCTGAGACTTGCATTTCACAGGCAGTTTTACCCAAAGGAAAATACCCTAGAAACATTCTTGGCCCCCAAAGTCCCAGCCACAGATGTGTTCTGTAGGAGTCTTCTCTGCCCCTTCCCTTACACAGGGCTATTTAACCCTTCTTAGCAAGCTCTTGATATTCATGTTCGTAATCTCTCCTGTGAAAGGGCAAGAAAGACCACCCAGGATTACCTCTGGAGCTCCATTCACAAAGCCCCTTTTGTTGTCCAGAGCTTTCCTGTGCTCTTGCTCCCCTGGGTTTAGTGCTCACCTAACCCTTATGTGGATGGAAAACAAGAGGCCAGGTCATCGCCCTCCCAGTTAGCGGAACTGCTTGGAGATCCCCAGGCACATCCCATGGACTCCCTGTAAGGTGGTGTTTCCCTCTCTGCAAAGAGCCTCCATTGCACCAACCAGTGAAATTATAAGATTTTTACCCATCTTGCCCATGAGCTGGACCATGCTTGGCAGTGGGGCTGTTTCTCTGGGGTGGAACACAAGGGCAAAGTGAGATCAGAGCATTTCTTTACAGTCAGCAAAGCAGCACCCAGGACCAGAACACTGTTTCAGACAGGTCTGGCAGCAGGGTCTTAAAACAAGCAGCTGGCCATGCCCCATCCAGGAGCCTGTAAGCCCCATGGTCACCATCCCCAAGGCGCACACCTCCTCCTCCTCCTACAACCCACCACCAACCTCTGGCCTCTCCAGCCCTCATGACCCCCACAACGGCAGGGTGGCTCTGACCCTTAGCATCTCCCCCTGCCTTTGCAGAGGGACGGTTTGTGCAGAAGCAGCCCATGGACACGCACACGAGAACCATGGCTCAAGTCAGAGCTGCACTGCAATTCCCTCCTGCCTGGCTGTCACTGGTGAGATATCTCAATCACATATAGTTGAGGGGCTGCAAGCTGGAGCAGACCCTCCTTCCTGTGGCACGGCAGCTTCAAGTCTGTGGAGGTCCTAATCAGCTTGTCTCCAGAGCACAAAGTTGTTCACCAAAAAGAAGAGAGGGATTAAAAAGGAAACAGAAAGGAGCAGAGCTGCTGCTGGTCTGTGCTGGTTGACCGGCACAGCTACAGCAGCACACACACACCGAGAGGGGACTTGTGCCTTTCTGAAGGGGAGCCTCTGCATGCACAGTGCCAGGATATCACTGGTGATGATTGCAACACATGGCCAAGCCACGCTTGCAGCCAGGGCGGGGAAAGGATTGAGGGAAGGATGGGGTAAAGGAGGGGCTGGACACATGTTGGGGGTCCCTCTTGCACTGCTGGGGCTCAGCCTGGCTGGCACTGCCTCATGCTGGTTGCCTTTGCTACCCATTTGAACAATATACTTGGGGGAACATCATACAACTGGCAGAAGAAACCAGAAGCTCAGCAAGATGGTCCTTGCAATCTCTGCCCATCCCGCAGCGAGGGCATTCCTGCCCCAAAAACATTGTCACACCTTACCTGCATCTTTTTTATCTTCCAGCAAAGTGAAGCGCTATGAAAAGAAAGAAAAGATAAATCAGTTTGTTATCTTTGTGATATTTTCACACTCACAGACTCCTACTGCTCGTTTGGGCTCTGGCCCCAATTCAGCCTCCTCTTTGCCAGGAAAGGAGCTGAGACCAGTGCTGCCTGCTCCAGCTCTGGGCACAAGCAAAGCTCTAGCAAAGGTTTGTCCCAAAGGCACCAGCCCCACTGGCTCTAAATCACAAGTGCCAAAACCAGCCCAGAGCACTGGGCAAGCACAGTGTGCCCAGCATGCGCCCACCGCCATAGCTCTCAGCCTGCTGGAAGCCATCGGAGGAGCAGCAGTAGCCAGGACCAGGGGCTCTGCACCCATAGGGCAGACAACAGAGCCAGGGAAAAAGGGATGGCTGGAGAGACTGACCTTTCTGCTTGACAAGGAAGCTGCAAAATTGCCAGAGAGTAGACAGGGAGGGAGGCAAGAGCTGACAGATCCACAGCAAGGGATCAAACCAGCAAGGGAACCAGGCTGGGGTGTCCCCCCGAACACGTACCCTTGGTACTTCTGTGGCTGAACAGATGGCAGTGGAGATGTCCACATTTTAACTGTATTAGTAGGTCTGGAGGCAGAGAGTACAATGGTGGCTGCAGGCATGGAAAGCCGACAATAAAGAAAGGAAGAGAACAATAAAGGAAAGCTGAAAGCAGTCTGGACTGTTGCTCCTCAAGTCTCCACTGGCACAATACCTGGGATGGGGAAGGGGTCACCAGCACCATGCACAGGGTCTGATCCTCACCTATGGCTAACTTCTGCAGTGATAAAGGCAGGGGAAATGGGATTTACAGGCAGCAGAACCTCACCAGCACATAGGAGACCACAGCAATTTGCACAGAGGTGGAGGAGCAGGAGGGACCCAGCACTGCCTGGATCCTGCAGTGAGCACAGAGCCCTGGAAACTCTCAGGTCCCTCTCCAGGCACAGGCAAGCCCCCTCCAGTGCATCCCAGCCCCGCTGAGCAGGGCCAGAGGCGATGGCGAGGCTCACTGCAGGAAAGCAGTACGCTGCTGAGCCGGCCCTTCTCAGGGGCCACCCGGGACCCCTCTTCCTGCCAGAGCAGCAGGGCTGGGGATGACCCAGGGGGAGATGGGCTTAACCACCTCCCTGCTGCTGGGCTTCTCATGGCAGCGCCTGCCCAACAAGTGCCCATCAGCGAGGCTGGACTCATCAACCTCACAGCACGCCTGTATTTGCAATGGGAAGCTCACCATGGTCCTCTAGTGCGTTTGGTACTGATGGATCTGTTCTCACTGGAGGGAAGTGCTGGGAGCTGCTACTCCTGCTGCACACTCAGCTCTCTCCTCCTCGAGGAGAGCCTGCACAGCTGCTCAAGCCCTGATCTGGCGGTATGTGGCAGCTGGAGAGTGCCAGAGCTGAAAACACTTGGACAGAGAGATGATCACTGGGAACCCATCATGTCTGTTATCATAAGCTCTGCAACCATCGATCAGCCTTGCAGCCAGCACGTGTAGCAGATGCCCACAGTGTGGGTGATGAGGTAGGGCTGCTCTCCCACACCATGGCAAGGGCAGCAAAAGCTGGTCCTGATGCTAAGGCAGCTCTGGGGAGCCTCACCTTGCTGGCTGTCATGCCCTGGCCCTAGCGCCTTCTTTTTTCCCCAGCAAATACTTCCAGCAGTTACAGCTCTACCTCATTTAACCCAGAAAGCTTTAATCCCTTGGGCAGAGCCCTGCACATTTCTCCCTCTTCAAGAGATTCCTTTGCTGTTCATGATGAGTAACTGAGCAACACCGGCACAGGGAGGAAAGTGGGCAACAGGAGGAAGCCTCAGCCACAGTTGAAGTCATCAGTGCTTGCCAAGAAGAAGGGAGATGTCCCCATGCTTTCAGCCTCCCAGCACCCAACTGGCCCCAAAGCCCTTATCATAGGCCCATGCACAGGTTCCTGGCCATGACTCCTTAGTGCCCAGGGGTGACAAAGGGGAAAAAGGGTTTCCCAGAACCAAGGAACAAATTTACTCCCAGACCCATAAAAAACTTTTCCCCATGCTCAGTCCCCACACTGCTCCAGGCAGCCTGCAAAGCGTTTCCTAGGCAAGATGGAAACACAAATACTGGCATAATCAGTAAAACTGGTGAGTTCAGATGGGAAGGTGTCCTCCAAAGTAAGATGGGCCAGGAATGCACCAGGGTGGGAGAAGCCCTATGCACTGCCTGGGGCCACAGCCAGAGGAGCAGCTGCTGCGGGGGGAGGTGGGGACAGTGAGGACAGAAGCCACCTCCTCCCACCAATGCAACTGGGGCCACCAGAACCTTTGGCGGGTTTGAGGTGATGCTGCCAGCATCTACTGATTGCTTTCAACTTTGCTGGAGTCCATGGCTGGAGTTTGGTAGCTACAGCTCTGCAAGGGGGGGATGTGGAACCCGGCTTCCATCTCTGTGCCACCTTGAGTACGATGGCGATGACAACACACAGCTCACAGGGACAAGGAGGGTTAACAAGGACATGTTAATCTCTCTGGAGACAGCAGGGACAAGACAGCTACTAATATTATCAATGAATTTCACAAATGTCATTTTTAGACTCAACTATTTTGAGCTTTCCATTGAAGCCCCGGGGGAACAGTGTACATTCCACATTCATTTCACCACGGCAGATCCACTCGATTGACGCTGCTTGGTGTACAGCACTGGTTGTAAAGGGATTTGACTACTTTTTCCAATTCAAAGCTCCTGAAATCCATACTGACAATACCTCCAAAATCTACCCCACACACCTACCACCTCACAGCACTGGCTGTGATACAATAAATCCAACAAACAGGCAGTCAGAGAGGGAGTTGCATGTTATTAAGGGAACAGATGAGGAATTAAACCCAAATGAAAAATACCAGATGCCATGAGAACCACTGCAGCAGGAAATTAAAAACTCAAGGCCTCCAGTCTCGCTGTTCCTTCGTCATCCCACTCCCAGCCACCACAGGTCGGCAAAGCCAAATGTGTCCCCTTTGCCATGCCCCGATTTGCACAGGGGTCCCCAGCCCAGGCATAGGCAGTCCATGCTGGGGGGTGATAGCACACACACACGCACCACAGAGCCCACTGACTGCCCTGTCCACCAGTGCTACATCCATTGTGCCCATGCTGCCTGTGTTCAGCCAAGCACCGCACCCTGCCTGCCCTGGCTATGAGACATGGGTACTTGGCTGATGCTGACCAACACACTCGCATGCAGCCCCTTCACAATGAACCTTTCACATGCGTGAGGGGAACGGGCATGATATCCCTCCAGAGCAGATGTCAAGCACCATGAGAAAGCCCCAACCCTGCTAAAGACACCTCCCCCGCCATCTCTTCCAACAGCTTCTCCTGAAACTGGGAGGGTATCGGAAGGACAGACACCATTAAACAGACAGTCCCTTACCTTGGCTCTTTTGAAGCAAGCCCAGAAGAAACCCAGCAATGGCATGATGGACCGGGTGGGGGGCAGGCATGCAGCCCCCTAGACCGCAGTGTAACCCCTGGGGAGGGCCCCCCCCGGCACCCCCATGGCTGCTGCCTGCGGCACACAGCACCGGGCAGAGCCCCAGTGCGGGCAGGAGCTCGGCGCAGGCAGGGAGGACGGAGGGAGGAGGCAGCAGCTCCGGCGGAGGCGGGCCAGCGATTCAAACCCTGCACCGTTATTCAGTTGGTTGCGAACAGGCTTGCACGGCGACCGAAATTCCTTGAAGATTGCGAGTTTTAAACAGCTCCAGGCTTTCCTTCCTGCCTTGAAGGCACTGAGCAGTGCTCCCCTTCCCGGTTCCCAGGCAGCGGGGAAGGAGCAAGGGAAAAAAAACACTCCCCAGAGCAGAACAACTGGGAGTCTGGCTGTCAAAGGCACATGTAGGGCGTTGGAAACCCAAACCCCAGACAGCGTGGATTTCTGCTCCAGTCCCTGCTCCAGCTGACCAGCAGCAGTCACAGATGCACTCAAGAGGGCTCCCAACACTCTCACCTCTGAGGGACAAGCTGTACCCACATAATCACATTGCTCTGCCGCTGCTGTGGCCAGCCTCATCCCAGAGCTGCGGGCAACCCTTCAGTGGGACCCCAGCAGAGAGAAAAGAGGGAAAAACCACCACCCAGCCATTCACTCCAACTCCATTCACAGCTCCTTATCTTCCTTCCACACACATTGGTGCAAGCTTAGTGTTTGCTCACATGAAGGACCATAATAAAAGGCAATGCCACAATTTTTTGTGCATGCCATTGGATGCACAGGCCCACGGTCCTCCAGGCTAGAAGCCTTCCCTAAGGTACACAAGAAAATCTCACCAAGTGGTCATTCATGTGAATATTTCAGAATAAGCAATGGCAAATTTTTCAGCAGCACTGTTTGGGCAGAGCCATGCTCTCACAGGACACTTGGATGCCCAGCAAGCCAGCAGCACTGCTCCTGCCTACCCCACGTGTCTGGGGGGATGATCCTTCCCACACAGAGCCCAGAGCCCCTGCAGGTGGGTGACGTGCAGGAATGCGGTGGCTCTGCCCCAGGACAAGGCACCATTTGTAGTGCGATACCCCAGCAGCTGGTGCATGCGGCAGCTGAGCCCACTGCCAAATGTCAGCAAGGACAGACCAGGACACAGTGCTGGGCCCCCCAAAGCAGGACTGGTGTTTCAGCATAACACTGCTGCTGTCCTGGGGCCACCTCTGCCACTTTTCCCTGCCTGCCCCAGTGCCAGCAGAGGCAG
This sequence comes from Psilopsiagon aurifrons, assembly GCA_025447955.1. Classification (NCBI taxonomy): domain Eukaryota; kingdom Metazoa; phylum Chordata; class Aves; order Psittaciformes; family Psittacidae; genus Psilopsiagon; species Psilopsiagon aurifrons. The sequence continues at coordinate 16,607 of JAOEHY010038593.1, forward strand.
GACCGGCAGGGAGAGGAGCAGTGAGCAAAGCACTAATGGGACCAGGTGGGCAGGACTCTGGGTAGTAGCAGTGACACAGACATCCCAGGGATGAGGTACATTTCCCGGGCCACCACCACTGCTGAGTCAAAGAAGCACACTCACATTCCAAATCTCCAATATAGGGGGATCAGCGTCAGCCTCACTGGTGCTCTCTGCAGCAGAGAGAGCAGTCACAGCCTGTGGGACAAGGCAAGGACAGGAGCATGAAAGGCCATGACACAGAAGAGCTGGAGAAGCTGCAGCCGTGTGGAGATGACGGTGTCAGGCACCACCACCCCTGCAGCATCCTGCGCTCAGGCCCATGGATCCACAGGACAGCAGAGGTCCAGCCCCAGCAGCAGCACGCAGGCGGCATCTGTCCTGGCGCTGGCTCCAGCTGCCTCCTTCCATCTCCCCTCACTCATTCCTCAGAGGGTTCTGGCACCGCTCCCAGGCTTGGCACCAGCCACAGCTCCTCCACCATGTCCCCTGTGTTATTGGGCCGGTGCAGTGGGGCTGGGGCACTGAGGCACAGCGCAAGCTTTGTGAACCAGCCTGTTTTTGCCTCCTTTAAATGCCTGAGTCCAGGAAGACAGTCTCACCTCTGTGGCACATGTGCCTGGGGTCACCTTTCTTAGCCAGCATTTTATCCGCAGGGGGGTGCACAGAGGAGTTAAAGCCAGATGTTGCTGACTGACAGTGAGCAACCCTCCGTAATCACTCACCACTGCCTCCAGGGCTGCAGTTTTTATTCCAAGGACTTGCAAATAATTCCCTTCCATGGACAGAGGCAGATGGGATGAGTACTCATTTCCAGATGTCCCCATTCACCAAGCACTGCTATCATCATGTTAAAGCTGCCACCACAGGGCATTGCCACTGCAGGATTGTGCAGAAGGTCCTCCAGCCATAGTCACTGCTGTTTCTCAACATAGAAGTGCAGGCATTCCCCTTGGAGCAGGGCAGAGGCGGGGTGCATGGGCAGAGCTGGCTGTGCAGCCCTGGGAAGCGCACAAGGGCACATGCGTGTGCACGAGGCAGAGCATACCCAGATCTCTTGCCATCAGCCTGATTTGGTGCAGGAGACATGCTCCTTTCTTGCCATCTCTGCCAGAGATGGGATGCTCTGAAGGCAGCTTTCACCAGAGGGACTGTGCATAGGAAGCACATGAGGTGCAAACAGACCTCCATGGGGTGATCATGACAGACTGATGGAGATGGGTTTGTCCGGCCAAAACAGAAAAAGGGGCAGCCCCACAGCTTTAACCACAGCTACACCAGAAAAACCACCACCACAAGAGAAACAACCCCACCAGCACCTTGGTTCATGGCTCACTCCAGCAGCATTAAATCCTTCTCCCACTTCCTCCAAAAGCAAAAAATCCCAAAGTTAATGCAAATAGAAGAAAGCTGTCTCCTTCCCAGGGCCTGGGAGACAAAACACAGAGGCATCTGCATACTTGTGTAGCTTCTTCCTATCCAGACATCCCAAAAGCATTCAAGTAATTTTAAGTCTAGGATCCTTCTTCAGCAGACCAGGATATCATCATCTGTAAGAACAGGACCTAGGGACTGGATCCCCCAAGAAGTGGCTGAAGCCTGTACATGCCAACTGTGTATTTATGCCAAGTGATGGCAAGATGCAGGCTCCACCACTGCATCTGTCTCTTCCCTACATTTCTAACATACCTGCTCGACAGACATTTACAGAAAAAACAAAAGCAATTTCTATTAATTCCCTTCTTCTTTCTGTCTATAATACTGCAGGAGGGAATTGGGAGCGCCTTGGATGGATAACGAGCTGCTGAGGAAAATTCAAAGGAAAAAAGAGGCTTATAAAAGGTGGAAGCAAGGACAGACGGCCTGGGAAGAATACAGGGAAGCTAGGGACCAGCTTAGGAAAGCTAAGGCCCACTTAGAATTAAACTTGGCTAGGGAGGTGAAAGAGAACAGGAAGGGATTCTATAGGTACATCGCAAAAAAACGACAGCCTAGGGACAACATGGTCCCTCTCCAGAAGCTATCGGGAGAACTGGCTACCCTGGATTTGGAGAAGGCTGAGATTCTTAAGGACTTCTTTGCCTCAGTCTTTACCGGCAAATGCTCTGACCACACCACCCAAGTCTTGGAAGGCAAATGCAGGGACAGTGAGAATGAAGACCCTGGGCCCACTGTAGGAGAGGATCTGGTTCGAGACCAACTTAAGAACCTGAATGTATACAAGTCCGTGGGACCTGATGAAATCCATCTGCGGGTCCTGAAGGAGCTGCAAATGAAGTTGCTAAGCCACTGTCCATCATCTTTGAAAAATCATGGCAGTCAGGACATGCAACTGTTGGGACAAGTCCAGAGGAGGGCCATGAGGATGATCATGGGACTGGAGCACCTCCCGTATGAAGACAGGATGAGAAAGTTGG
>JAOEHY010038593.1:20603-38831 GCA_025447955.1 Psilopsiagon aurifrons
CCTCACACTAAACCATGCCACCCAAGGCTTAGTGTGGTGTTTAGTGTGAGGTGTCCCTGCCCATGGCAGGGGGGTTGGACCTAGGTGATCTTAAGGTCCTTTCCAACCCTAACTATTCTATGATTCTATCACCTTCAGACTTACATGAGAACCCATCTTAAACTTGAGTTAATTTTAAGAGGCTGATCCTAAGGAAAAATCCCCACTGTACACACTCGCTGACAGCTTTCCACATGGGGAGTGTCAGCGCTGCCCCATCTGCTGCCCTGGAGCTGGGACAGACACCAACCAGACCCAGCACTACAACAAACATTGTGCTTTCTCCATAAGTCATGGGACAGGGCTGGTATTTTGGCAGACAGGTACAGCCTCTTCCCACAACACATCAGGCCTCAGAAGATCTCATGTCACCTCTCAAAATGCCTGTGGCTGGGTGCTATTCCTGTCCCACTGATGAGCTACTGTCACTCAGTGGCACTGGGCACTGAGTTAATAACAGCTAAAAGCTGGCAGACAACTACACCATCACAGGCAAGAGAAGCCACCATCACTGCTGGTATCAACCCTGAGGGCTGGTTCCACTTCTGCTAGAAAACATGGGGCTCCTGAAGAGGTGTGAGCAGGGGGCAAGCTGCGCCTTGCCAGGGAGCAGCCCCCACCAGCCATTAGCATGCAGTGATTTTCCACTTGCTGCTGTGTGCAGGCATTTCCCTGAGGTCAGGAAGGGAGCAGCTACTGCAGAGCAGGCATTTGCTCTATTAGCATAGCGGGAACAGAAATTCTTTTCTTTCAATAATGCTGAATTGCTGGGCGGGTGCTGCCGGGGCCGGGTCTGTGACACCGTGTGGGTGGCCAGGGAGAAAGCCATGGGGAAGATGTAAAAACATGCTGCCCAAAGGATATGCCACCAAAGGGGCTGCAGGGACAGCGGTTTTCCAAGGATGGGATGAACCTCTTGCACTGGAGCAGCCATCCCATGCCCCCAAGTAAGGTGCTCATCCCAGAGTGGCCTGGCAATGGCACTCTAAGCCAGGGCTTGGGCTGTGATGCCATCAGCAAGGATGGACCTTGGTGCTGGGCTCCAGCCAAGCAGCCAATCGTCTCTGCTGGGCTTTGTGCCCTGCAATTGAAGATGCACCAAGCACCACACAAAGCCTACTCAAGTATATGAATGTTGAAGACATTCCCCAACCTCCCGCTGTCCCATGGCTGCCCCATGCCTGTCTGTCACCACTGCTTTTCCCTTAGGAAGTTTCTTGTAAAAGATAATCCCCATGAGCATGTTCCAGTCCCCAGTAGTGCATTCGGAAACATGAGATAACTTAAGATGTGCATTATCATTCTTTTTTCAGAGTCTAAACTGCTTGGGTTCAATTCTGAAAACAAACCATTCAAACAGAAGTCGTCATCTCTTGAAATGGGTATCTAATTCTGTCACTCATAACAGGGTTCCTGGCCTTTGCTGCTCAACCAGACATTGCCAAACATCTGCCTGGCAGCATCCCTGGCTGGGAACCACAGCTGAGCCACACATTCACCCTGGGGAGCAGGTCAGCCCTGGAACAGGGCACTGGGAATGTTGTTGGTGATCAGCAAGAGAGCAGCTTTGACCAACACAGGCTTGATTACGCATGATCACCACCCCATGAGATGAGCCTTGACACCTATATTCACATAAAGAGGCTATTTAATGACAAAGGAGAGTTATTTCCAGCAGGGCAGTTGCTGCTTCCACTTTGAGGCACAACAGACAAGCTATGAATATACCACCAGGCTGGTGCTGTGACCAGGACATGGAGTGGGGAAATGCCCGGTCCTTGCCTGTGGGACACCCACTCCCAGTGCTTGTGGTATTCATGTCCAGCTAATGCTTCACCTTCCAACACCAATTACATTTTCACTAACCCAGATGCACAGTGGACTCCCTCAGATGACCCAAAGGCCCCTTACCTTATCCACAGCTCCAAGAAGCAACCCCATCATCCTCTCCAGCCCCCAAGGAGGTCCTGGCAAAGGCTGAATCTCTGCATTTCCCTCCAAAGGAGGGTCTGTTTTGTAAATACCAGTGAATGTGATTACAAGTACCGATTTGTTTAGTAAACACACAAAAGACAAATAAACTTCTCAGGTAATTAGTCCTCACAGAACACCCCAATTTCACCAAACAAAGAGATGAAACCACTGAAAACATTTGTCATAGAGGTTTCTGTGGAATTTCTGCTGTGCAAGCAGGGCTGAGCTCTTGCAAAACCTCCAGCAAAGTTGCTGCAGTTCTCATATCAGCATCTTGAAAATGAAAAGAAATACAAAATAGGCTGCATTTTTACATATGAAAGAGTGGCATAAGCTGAATGCTTGAAAAGCAGCCTTCCCTTCCCACGGGAATATCACTGAGCTACAAGTGCCTGGCTGGGACACTAATCCCATGCCACGAAGGCAGGCGCCAGACCAGCACAAGGAATTGTGAGCATCTCATATTATTAGCAAGAGCAGGGAGTCTCCTATGGCAAACGTACAGGAAAGCAAAGGGCTGTGTTATTAACAGCTAGGGGAATGGCCTGACTGTCCCAGGGTGGATGGAGGGAGCCTCAAGGGCCCGTGTCCTCCCGGAACCACAGCTTGTTTAGCAGGCAGCTGGCTTGGAAGCTCTCCCCTTCATAGCAGCCTCTCCTGCCGGCACTGGGCAGAAAAAGCAGATCAATCCCCTTCTGCCAAAGCCAAATCCTGTCCAGGAGCAGCACAGGAGCATAGAATGGTTTGGGTTGGAAAGCATCTTATCATCATCTAGTTCCAACTCTCTGCCATAGGTAGGGACACCTCACACTAAACCAAGACTCTGGCCAACCTGGCCTTGAACACTGCCAGGGATGGAGCATTTACCACTTCTCTGGGCAGCCTGTGCCAGCGCCTCAGCACCCTCACAGTAAAGAACTTCTTCCTTATATCTAACCTGAACTTCCCCTGCAGTCTGAATCCAGCACCCTTGTTTCGTCACTACTGTCCCTGACGAAGAATCCCTTTCCAGCATGGGAAGGGCTGGAAACACACACATGCACATACATACAGAGCTGGGAACAAGTAGGGTGCAAGAGGCACGATCCTCCTGGTGCCCAGTTACCTCTTCTCAACAGCCAACATGCTCAGCAGGTATGAAAAAAGTAAAGAACGACCATAGGCAGCAGAGACACATATGCCTGTCAGGCTCACCCTATTAAATGCCATTTAATGAACTGCATTTGACCCCCTCATGTATTTTTGCATAGAGTTCTAGAGACAACTGTTGTCTGGAGAAGATCCCAGCCCTAATTCTGGCCTAGGCTTGGGATTAATTAACAAGACAGAGAATTTCCATCAGGTGCAGTGCTCAGCTCCCTGCAAGCAAGGGCAGGTCTTTGCAAGTTTAACCCTGCATGACAAATTCGCACACAACCTCCTCTCACTTGCACAGGGTTAGACAATTCACCTACTGAGTTCTTTACACCTGAATTCAGAGGCAAACCCTGTCCAGCACAGCTTCTCTCTGCCTGTGGGAGCCAGGAGTCAAATTCCCTGATGGCTTCAAGCACCAGGGTGTGCATCCCCGGGATGCAGGTGGGAGCATGAAGGCCACAGTATCCAAAGGTTTCTGCAAGCCAGCCTTTGCCCGCTTTGGCTTACAGGGCTCCACTGTCACTCTCCAGCACTCTGGGGTTTCTGGAGGGCTGCCATCACAAGCCAGGACTCTGCCTGACCCACTGCCTGGATAAGCAAAGCTTCCTGTGGTGCAGAGGACCACAATGCAAAGCCTGGCAGCCAGAGACACAAAAGAGCCCATGAGAAGTTATCATAAAGAGCCCAGGTTTGCTGCAGCAGCTGCAGTCAAACCCCACCAGAGCTGGACTGATCCTGCAAGCATCCCAACAGCAGAACACATTAAAGCTGAGAGGGACTTGGAACAGAAGGCAGCCAGGCCAGGCAAGCACTAAGTAGGGCAGTGGCACCAGCATGGTGCTCTTACATTCAGGAGCATCATAGAAGAAATTTAAAACAGCTTCTCTGGGCACCCTTTCAGCCAGAATCACTGCCACAGCAAAGGCCTTTCTTTAGGCCATTGACTGCATAAGAAGAGACACTTCTTGCTGGAGGACAGCAAATGCCTGTCCCCTGCCTACAGGCACTGCAGCCCCAGGGGTGCTTCCAGGGCTGGAGGGGAGCCACACATGCTGCTGCAAACCTTCTTTGGGGATGCCAGGAAAACTCAGAGACAGCTTCAGAAAACTCTTTGTGCCAACCCCTATGCACATAAAAGCATTATTATTTGACAGCAAATTCTTTCCTTCCCCCGGCCCCCCATGGTCACAGGGGCTGCCAGGCTGGTCCTGGCAACAGCATCCTGCCCTCAGGGCTGGAGTGATGTGTTCCCCCCTCCAAAGTGAATCAACAGGTAGAAGAGGAAAAGTGAAGGAAGTGAAGACTAAACGAGCAGGATCTATATCCTGATAGCTCAGGGACTGAGCTGGCCGTGCTACTCCAGGCAGAAAGCATAGAACCTACATGGTTGCCTGCCCTTCTGCCAGCCAGGGAGAGGGCTCCAGGGGCTGCAGCAACACGGACTTGCTTCTTGGGTCCCAACTCACCCACTTTGAAACATCCAAACCCTAACTTTCATAGGGTGCAAGTCCCCTAAAAACACAGCATCAGAAGAAAAGTGCTTATCTTTCCTTTCCAAATTACAAAGGTGCCTGAGGCGGTTGAGCCTGAGACTACTTCTAGGAGCCAGCAACCTCTGCCCCCCAGGTCCCCATCCCAGTGTCTGTTTCCCCAGGACACATCAAGCTGCCCTCACACTGAATGCAGGATTGCACTGTCTCAGGCTTCTGTTGTGGCTGCTGTGAAGAATCCAGAAGCCCTGAGAAAGAGAGGCAGCAACCCCATCCCAGCTCTTAGCCACGTGTCTTTTTTGCTAAGGGAGGACTGAATTATGGGGAGAGGCAGGTTTTAAACCAGTGCATGGTATAAATAATTGCACCATCTGTTCATGATCCTGAGACAGCAAAACAAAATGCCAGAATAAGACTTGAGAAGAACCAGAAAACACAATCCAAGTAAAAACCAGCACTTCCTGCAGAGCTCTGGTTCTTGCCCTCTTCCTTTTTCTTGTAGAAACTAATGAACTCATCACAGACTCCTGCCTTGCATCGGCCAGCATTCAGCAACGGCAGGGGAGAAGCACAGATGTACATGTTAAGCTTCAGCCTGTGTGGGCTTAAGCAGCTTATAGGGACCCTTGGAACCACGCAAAGGACCATAGCCTTGTGCCAGTCAGGTGGAGAAACAGCAGCTCTAGGTCAGAATCTGTTAATTTCAAATCTAATTTTAAATCTAATTTCCCTGCAGATTTTCCTCTGAATCACTTATGCTTAAACAAAGAATGAAGCAGGGCACATACATACGTATACACACACACACATTTATTTCAGTGGCACTCTGCTCCTCCCAGCCACTCCCAGAGGGTGAGCAGAAATCTGGCTCTATTTGGGTAGAAACCCCCCAGGGCATAAGACTAACTGCTAAGGGGTACAAAGTCAACTTCATGCACTGAATGGCACATCACCAGCCTGAAGCAGGTGTTAAGGGCACAGAGAAGACAAAGACACCCACTATCTGCCAGAGCATCGGAGCCTTAGGACCAGGTGCTCTGAAATGCCTTGGCCCTGGTTCTGAATATACCTGGAACACACGCGCACACACACACACTTACCAGTGGGCTGAACCATGTCTTCATTTCCCCAGGAGGCAGAGAGAAGGCAGTAACCTCACCTTCCTCTGAGTGCAGGATGTCCTGGGGCCTCTGCAGGAGAAACCACACAGGATCTGTTTCACCATGCTCAAGCACATGTCCATGCCTTGTCTGAGGAAGTTCAAAGGCCAACACTTCACCACTCCCTAAAAATTTATTCTTGCCTGTAACATCCCCTCTGTGCCCTGCACAATCCCCTGTGAGGCTGATAAATCTTGGATGGTGCTTTGTCCTGGGGAAAGACTGACCTTGGAAGGAATCATCATCAGTCAGTTCATAGTCAGACTCATCCTCGGGACTGCATGCAGTGCTCCAAACAGAAGAAGTCATAGACACTTCCTCATCTTCCTTGTCAACTGAAGAGCTCCAGGTCAGAAACTCATCCCACTGGCCTGGAGATGTGGGTGGCTTTGCTCAGCATTTATCATTTCTTTCCTCCACTGTTCATGCACAGAAACCACCACTAACGAAGGGAAAGCTGGCAATGAAAAAACATAAATTCTTAGCAAGAACAACAGAGAAGACAACATTTATTTTTCTTTTCCCTGTTTTCCTTTACATTCCATTTGTTTAGAAAGAGATGTAACAGTTCTTACTCCAGGTATGCACACACTTTACTCACTGGAGCATACAGACCCCGCTCCATTTGTTTCTGAGGTTGCAGCGTGCTGTAAAACTCAGCTAGCCTACCCTTCAGTCAGGTCAAGAGGTGGTTTAAAATACCTCATACACATTGGAACACTGACCAGTTATAGCTGCCCATCCTGTAGCAGTTCCCTGTATGCCATCCACTAACACACCTCCTACTAAAGATGCTTGCTATCTGTGCAATCACACTGTGACCACTACTTAGCTTTCCCCCCCACTTTGTTTTGTATTAATTTCTCTCATAAAATGGATAAGCCCTTTTACGCTTTCAGAACCTGTTCTTCACCTCATGCTCTTCCCACTGCCAGGAACATAGAGCTAGGGAAAGAGGAAGGCTTTGGAGGGGTCTTGTTGAGCTATGATACATGCAGGTGCTGTCTGAAGGTTTGTTTCAAGCAGTGCAGGAGATCCTGTCTCAGGCCTCCCAGGAGGAGCTTGTGCAGGAGGAGTTCAGCAGAGACAAATAGTGATCTGTCCACCTGCTTCCACATGGGCATGACAGCAGCACTGGGAGAACTCATCCTCCTGTTATGGCAAGAACAGAGCATCAGGGTGGCAGGAGCCTGCCTTGCCGTCCCTGTGGCTCCTATTGACTTTTGGCTCCTTTGCTTCAGACTAAAACACAAACAGCAGCTTATCACAGAAGGCTTAGAGAGGCAGATGTGCTGAGGTGCCAGGCACGGAGAGGCTGTAACACGCTGAACAGAACCTCTCCTGTTCGCTTTCCTGTGCGAGTGAATCACTTTGAACTCTGAAACGTGGGCCGACGGTGACAAGGTTCAAGGAAAATGATCAAGATGGAAATAATTAAGCTATCCTTCCCACACTGGCAAGTGTAGGTTTTATAGCTTTTTATTCTTCCTAGAAGTGAGAAGAGAATCCAGATTAAATCTTTACTCCCATCTCTCAGGGACCCATTCCCTGCCATGCACATGTCAAGCCCTGAGCAGCATAGGCATCATCCCCAGGACAAGGTGACAGCAGAGCAACGCACTGACTCTCACATCCGTCAACACTAGCAACCCCACACATGCAAGCCCCTTGCCACAATCATACCTTTAGAGATGTTACCTTCCCCTGAGATTGTCACTCTGCTCTGTGCAGCATGTCCCGTCCAGCTCTTCCTGCTCCTGCAAAGGGCTTTGGGGGTAGGGAGCACCTCAAAGAGCCAAACCTCCCTGCACACAGCAGAGTAAAAGCGATGTGAGGGTTTAGCAGTCTCCAGCTTCACTTCCAGCTCCTGCAGCCTGTCAAGAAAGCCAAAGGTCAGGAATCACGGCTTCACTGTACCAACCATCAACAAGTTTGCTGGGTGAGTTACTCCCTGAATTCGCTCGGAAAGCACTTCCTACAACTGTTATCTGCACTGTTCACTTGCCCTAACACACAATCCAACACACAGATTAGCTTTAAGAGATTAACCAGGGGAGGGAGGTAAGAGTGCTAAATTCACGCTTTATCCAGGTAAAGTGTCTCTCAGAGAAAAACAGAACAAACCCCACCACCTTTCATTTCTGAGCCATGAATTTGCACTTCAGAATATTTGGACCCATTAGTTAAAAAAAACCCACACCAAAACAAAGAAACAGGGGGCACTATTCAGATTATCTGATTGATTGAAGAGTCTGATTAACAAATGGGATTTGTGACTTTAAATTACTCACAATTCTTAAAGTTTACATTAAAGAGCAAAGTTATTTTACCTGCAGTAACTTTGCAAAAGTGAATTTTGACCACGATTAACAATATAGAGTTTCCAGAAAATAAATCAAACCACACAGAAAACACATCGCTGCAGCCAATGGCAAAATCTTAGTATTTTTCAGATTTCATTACTAGTCAGTCTGCACTAGTGTTTAAGATACACTCTTTTTTTTGCTACATGTCCTCCCTCTGGCACCAACATCAGAACAGAGCAGGCAGGCTATGGAAGAGGAGGAAGCCACAGTCCATCTGCTCAATAAGCATCAGCAATGGACAATGTGCAAACTGTTGATGAACCAGGGTGGTCTCTCTCCGTTTCTTTTCAGGGCCAACAATTTTGCTTCCAAGAGCAAGGCTGAACAGATTGCAAAACACTGCTTCTGCAAAAAGGTCAAGCTTTTTGGCTCTTTCGAGCCCCTTGATAACATCTCTTTTACTAATGTGCAAGGCAAGCTACTCCAGTTACATCAGCACCACTCCAAAAGCAAGATTATGGCAAAATCTGCTATGCACTCATGTTAAGACCAATTTTAAAATGCTAAACTTTTAATAAGCCCTGACTCTGCACAAAACCTTAACGTTTGCACTGTTTCCCATCCAAAAAAAACCTGGGCAAAGGTAAAACAAATCGCGTATCACTGAGGAATTGCTCTGTGATATGCAGAAGCACAAGAGGACGCTTCAGAGTGTAAATGCATTAACTGACTAACAGAAATAATCCAAGTCTTAGTGATTTCCTATCATAGTTCTAAATGGACTTGCATCCTTGTTGAAAGTGATCTTGCTCAAAATTGCAGAAGTGCTCCAGAATTGGCAGACCCTACAGCAGGAGCAGGCCAGGCACAGTGATGTGAGCCTCCCTGCACACTGGTGGTGGCTGAGGTCGGATACTCAGAGCACACCTCTCCAGGTTCCTTGCCTTTTCTGAACAGGACCCGAAAAACATGTTGCTGCAGCCCAGATCTTCGGTGGAGCAGAAAAAAAACAAGGGGGGCAAAGTAAAACAGAAAAGAAAAAGACAAGCTATAAGGGACTGCACAAGGTCGTGCCGCCCTCTGGTGACCACCGGGACATTTTGACCTTCTCCAACAGAAGCAGCTAGGGCCGTGGAACAGGTTATCCCTGTTCCTGCTGCCACCAGCCCCAGCTCACGCTACCCAACAGGGGCGCTAGGCTGCTGGTGGGGAGTCTCTGCTGGTACACTACAGGACCAAGGGCTTAATGTGAATTCCGGTACCGGTCGGGGATGGTTTCTAATTGCCATTCATTGATTAGGCCACCTTCCTACCAAGCCAATGCCACTCCTTTAGCCACGCCTTATGTAGTCTCCTTGTATTTGTATCACAGGGAGTCACAGTAAGCACCACCTTGCAGACTTGAGTTGATGAGGTGGTTAAGGAAACCAGAGAGGGCTTGCCCACATAAACACCAGTTTCAGGGTAAACCAGCAAAGCTGCTCAACCCTCATAGCAGAGCCTAGAAGGGTCTACAGGCAAAATTACAGCATGAGCAAATGGATGCTTTGGCTCAGATTTGATGAGCTCTGGCATGTGCCCTGCTACAGGCAGGGGCCTGGGGAGGCTTTCCCCTCCACACTGCTCCTGTTACCCATGCACAGCTTCCCTGGTAATGTAATTACCAGGGTATGGTAATTACCCAGGGCATAGGTAACAAGTGTGGTCTCATCCTTGTAGAATCTTTCCAGCACTTGGTCATTTCTGTCATAGGCCTGTAACAAGAAATTCAAGGCTGTTTATTACCTCTACGGGACTCAAGAGTGCTGATCCCCTATAGCAACGTCTCAGCATACCCAGGCCAAATCCTTGCTCCAGTCCTTGCGCCAAGAGAACATCAGTGTGACTGGCAGGAACACATGAGCAACACTGACATATATCTGTAATAGCAGTGATGCTCTTCTAGCAGAGAGGGGAAAAAGGATTTGTACCTCACCATGGTGCGTCCACCAACATCTATTATCGCACAGATGGAGACACACAAATCAAACATCTAAAGCATTCCATCAGCAAAGTAGCAGAGAATTCAGCTGTGAAAAAACATCTTTTATTTTGCTCTAAACTCACAGGCTATATAAAAAGCCTTTCTTTTGAGTGCTAGCAGAATTCCTTTGGAGAGGATCCATTGGCTGAGGGTACTGCTTCCTACCTGTGCAGCTAGGCCTAGGGAAATCCCATAGGCCAACACTCCTCTCTACCACCATGGCCTGCCAAAAGTACAGCATGCACAGTACTTTAAATCCACACATCAGATTGCCCAAGCACCTTTCAGTGTTTCAATTTATAAATTTTGAAGTTAAACCATATTTTCCTTGTCACTGGTATTAAATAGATCAAAACTAAGTTCAGACTCAAACACACAGAATAACTTCAGCTGATAAACTGTATTAAAAGAATAACTTAGTAGGAAAGAAAGCCTGGTTTACGCATCCAAAAATTATCTCCTTTCTCTACAGAAAAGTTAAAACATTTCATTAAAGGCAGGACATCTGCGTTTCCTCTTGCCATCCTTCCCTTGGCTGGCTTTCAACAAGGAAGAGACTCCCTTTTGAAAGGCTTTTTGCACCTTTTCAAACCAGATTAAAATACATGCTGCAGTTAGCAGGATTACTCACCTGCATGTGTTCATGGTGTGTGTGCTGCAGAACGGGCTGATCAAGATGAAGCACCACTCAACCAACAAGCACTTGCAGGGAATACCATTGTTTTGAAGGACTACCATTGGCATTCATTCTAGGCAGCCTGCAAACATCAAATAAGATCAAGGTATTTTGCTTGCCTAAACATGGAACTTTTCAGTCGTGCTCTCCTGTGCCCATGAGCAGTTTGCTTTGCGAAGTGCCTGTTTGCTGAGGGACAAGCCAGTCCAGGAGAAGTGGCGGCTCTACAGAACATCAAGGTTTGGCTGAGGAACAAAGTCATTCTGGCTTCTCAAGTCATTCAAGACCATTTATCTTCAACAAATCAGTCTGATGCTCATTTCCACTGGTGCTCTCTGCCTTCCCAATCACACTCTACTTAGGGCTACCTTTTTCAATAACCATCTTCAAAGTTGAAAGGCCAAATAACTCTTTCAGTGAGGCTCTTCAGACCCAACTGTAACACCGAGGTGGGGAAATTATTTTTTACAATATATACGGCATGCTTTTAAGTGCAGCAGCATCAAGCAAATCTCACATGACAAGAAGCTATGGGAAGGTGAATCAGACAATAAGCTACAGCAGCGAAAATACCAGGCTGACATTAACATCCTCTACTCTCTGCCAGAGGAAATAATGATTAAAAACCCCCACTGCTGATAAGACTTAGAAAACTTCATTTAACTGGAGACATGAAAAATCATGAAAATTACCTGCATCTTGCCAGCTAAAACCTTAAGGCAAGCTACATCTTTAGTGATCTAGACCCACTTAAAAGGTTTTACAGCTTTAGACAATGACTGCCACACTAAAGGATTGCCATGAGTCAAAACCAAACAAAAAAACCAAACCCACAACCAAATAAAACAAAAAAATACAAACAACAACAAAAAAAATCCCGCCTTCACCACCTGACCAGTGTATTTCTGCCTATTCTTTCAGATTAATCCCACCTCTCAACTAAAACCTTCGAACACCATCTGAAACCTAGTTAATATAGAGCAATGATAGAGAACAAACCACCATGAGGCTTGTATCCAAGTCATAAACAAGCAAGGAAAAAGCTGGAATTTTAATTTACCTTAAAAATTGTTTCCCTTCTTTCAAAAAAGATACCAAATCAATTAATTAGACTCTAACTGTCTTTCAGACATAATACCCACTTAAGCCACAAGACACGGAGATAGAATTCCAAGGATTTCTCTAAAGCATGGCTGAATTCTTGTAGGAAAGATTTGATTCAAAGAATCCCACTGTAGCCATCAACAGCTTTAGATCTACTTCCCTTGAATATTTCTTTTCAGCTTCACAAAGTTAAACTATGTTTAAATGTTTAAGGGAAATAAATGGAATTTAATGGATACCTAAAAGCTTAAATGAATGGAAAACTGCACATTAAAAAGAAAAATCACATTCCATACTGGAAATAATTTAATGGAAGTTTAAAAATTCCCCATTTCCGTTGAATCACCAGGTCTGTGAAAATCTACAGCTCCTTTTGGAGTGCTTCAGAACAGCCACGGAGGAAAGTGTAGGGACGATGCTGCCCTCAGATTCATACACACTTGCTGGTAACAACCAGCAAAGCTGGTTCCCTGCTGAGAACAGCTGATGTTTCTTTCCCTCTTCATATTCCCAGAAATGCAAAAGTGTACTTTTAATCTGCACATTTAGAAATTTCCATCCCAACTATCCAATACTTAAGAGTGTTCAGAGCAGAAACTGCACTTATATATATATATATATAAATTAGGCATATTTACACCTCAGCAGGACCCACATACATCAATCTTGTGCCTATCTGAATCACTATAGGAAAAAAGAAATACAATGCTCATTGTCAGGAAAAGTGACATTTTAACAGCAGCTTTTTCACCCCCTGATGTTTCAAAGATCTCCCTTGGGTTGCTTACTGAAAATAATGGATAACATGAATAATTTCTATACAGCTTTCAAAAAGCCATTCTCCAGATCTCAATCTCTACACTGAAATACAAATGACACACTTGCACACCAGTGCAATTTGCCAGGTGAGGTACAGAAGTGTGCCTATAGAGAACTGGAGAAGAAAGCCTCCTCCCCTTTTAGAAAGTTTTAAGCAAAATCAAGCAAACCAGCCAACCCCAAACTACAGAAAAGTTTCTGACATCTCATTGTAAGTACAAAGAAACCATATGCAAATTTGTACACATTTATGGTGAACTACTGTTCACGTAAACAACCCAATGAAAAGTCACGTAAAAGCAGTTGAGACCAGAATTCATATCCTGCTTCACAGGAGCCACCGGCTTCATCATCATTTGCTTTCCTTCCTCCTACCCATATTAAAACTTTAGGACATAACTCCTGGCGTGGTGTATTAGCACCCAAACATTTTGGGTATCAAAACCTCAACTTACTTCATACAAGCCTTTAACATGTATCTCTGCATACATATGCTTTGCTTGGTGCTCTGCAGACAACCGTCCCTGCAGAGTGGTAATCAAGCCCTTGCTGCAACCCAGTTGTGACTGTTCTCCAGGATTTCGAACTCCTTAATCTATGGTCACACAAAAAGATTTGTAACTATCCAGTATAAACACTCTCCCTCTCATGAAATACACGGATTAGTCAGCATAACTATAGTGTTGAAGGCATTTGGCTGAAACACTCCTTCTTGGTGTATGAAGGGATAAAACAGACAACACACAAATACAAGCAAAGGCAGTTCCCTTTGCCCCACTCCAACCGACTGCAAAAAGGACACGACATTTTTTTGCTGAAATCTAATTTCAAAATGAAAGCTTAGTCCTATGATGCCCTTTATATATATTTCATCACTCTAGAAGTGAATGAAAAAGGTGACAAACACACTTCTTCCCTAGCCAACATGTAATGGCAATGTAGGTCTATTATTTCATAAGGCATATTCATCTTCAGTGAGAATCCAAGCACAAGAAAGAATTCTGCCAAGTGGCGTGATCCTATGACTTCATCTTCATATATCCAACATCTTGAAATTTCAGGATCTCCTGCTCTGTTCCTCAGGCAGAATAATCCCTGTCACAGTGGGCATTTTTTATTTAACACAACTGAAGAGCAGGGCTAAATAATAAACCCTTAGCAGTTGGACCTCTATCTTTCAAAAGGAGGACATACAAACAACCAATTTTTGCAGTTATCTGGCTTTATCCCATAACCTGCCTTTTTACAATATCTCTCTGTATATATAAATTAGAAAGAGATAAAGCCAATGATTAACTGCAGCGTTCATGAAAAAAACTCCAATCCATGTTACACAGTCTCTTCTGACTGGAGATCACTGCGGTGTAAAGGTGAGAATCATCCAGCTGATAACAAAGTAGAAGAGGAAGATGGGATACACAACAAGACCTTTGCGGTTTGGAGGCTGACTGTCTGCCAGGAAAGCTGTAGATGCTGGTGAGAAAGAAAAATATTTGAAATGTAAGCAGCATAAAACTAAAAGCCTAAGATCCCTGCAGACATTAACAACTCTGAATTAGGATCTGCATTACAATTATGTTGTAAGAGAAAACAGTCATCCATTGCTCAATACCAATAGTCTATAAACTCCCAATTAAAACTAACTTTATCATATAGAAAGACAAATGCAGATTAACATTCGGTACAAGAATCAGACTTAACAGATTAAGAGCAGGAAAAATAATGCAAATACATCTGCATGAAATAAGCATTTTCCAATAGTATTTTAACATAGAAAAAGACCCAGAAGTCTCACATGTGGTTTAATAGTAAATTATCATCCTTCTGCCAAAAGCAATCTGCATATGACCATGAAAATCAACAGAAGCACAGCCAGAGGCAGAATCTCTGCCAGCACAAGGACTGGAAGAACTATTTCTGCAATGCTTCAGCAGCCTACGTAACACTTTGAACTACAGTATCTATTAGCTTTACCTAACAGAAGGCATGCAGACCTACCTCCTTAAGTGTCACGCTACTCAGTATGCACAACAGCATTATAACACACAAAGGTACTCACCTAATGTTGACCAACCAAACATAGCCACTACTACAATAAGACGAATAATGAAGCTGATGGTCCCAGACCCTGCCAGCAGCACCAGCCTGCACACCAGCATTGCTACTGTCAGGGGCATGATGCAGTAACCCAGAACACACAGGCTCTGAAAAAAGGATCTGGAAAAGAGAGACAGAAATGGGGGAAAAAAAGAAGTCAAGCCAAAGCATTACAGAAACTCCCTGAGTGGGAGCATTTTAGCTGCTACTAAACACACCAGTACTCACATAGTTCCTCCAAGCAGCTTTGAGTTTAGTGTGATGACAACTGCACCAAACCAGATGATGACAAAGACCTCAGCAAACTGGGGCCCTCCGTCATCTTTACTATCTGCTGATCCACCCTGAAGCATCCTGTGGTAGGTAACAGATAAAAGGAGTCATTTGTAATCAGTAACTAGGTTTTCATAGGCTTGGAGTAGATAACAAAACATTAATCCCCAGTTAGGCTGCAGACCAATCATTTTTTATTTGTTTCCTTATTTTCAGTAACATCCTCAACTTTGTATAGGAAAGAAAGATGATTGTGGCTCAGCTGAGGGCATTTCAGTCCATTTTTTTATGTGAGGGCTGTGTAAGAGTATAGAGAATAAAACCATGGAGAACAGGCTATAAGATGAAAACCAAAGTACCAGAAGTTTGGTAACCTCTCAAACCAGGCAGCGTAATACACGACAAAACATACAAGCCTTATAGAAAGCTTGTAATAACTACGGGATACGAGCAACACAAAGCCTGGACAAGTGAGCACACATTGATTTCAATATTTAAATTACACCCTTTATGTCCGCTAAAGCTTTACCAACATTTTATTGCATGGGTTCTGTACCTGGAGTACAAAAGTGGGCTGCAGTTAGCCGACAGATCTCACTAGGACTTCCCTCCCACCCCAGGCAGACCTGCACACGTATGCTCCAGTGAAGTCACCATCACCCCTCAATCCACAAACTACTACAACAGCCTCTCCTCTTAGCACATACACTGCAGCTCTGAGACAAAGGGTTTGGCCTGCAGGTTAGGGTCAAAGTCAGCCAAATGCATTATAACCAAGGACAATGTGAACTGGGAGGGGTACTTTTCAGTACAGGCATTCTTAAGACAGGGAACTAGGAAGACCTCACCCCTAAATCCTAATTTTAAAGATGGGAGGTCCTAACAGGCTTGAAGCATCACAAACATATCAGAGAAGGATCAGATGAACTTGATTTCACATATGTAATCATAAATTTTTAATTTCTCATTTCTCAAATGTGAAAGACTACAAAACCCCAAATCCGTACACTATAAATACTTACAATGCAAGTGAGACACAAAGCACCAAAGGGCCCCAAAGATCCCCTGGAGGTAAAGGGAAAAATAAAGTTAAAAGTATCATAGCATGACACTCCAGTTCATTTTCCCGGGAGCAATGAAACACCTTTTCCAACTTCCTAGTGTGTCATTTTCCATTTCACACTTCCTTATAATTTTCTTATTTAGCATGCCATATTCTACAATACAATTTATTCAAGTAATATATGAATCAACATGCCAGCTGCTGAAGCAAACTGCCCAACATATTGTGGCACACTTTTAAAGAATTTTGGTAACACTCTAAGAGATTTCATATTTGCTATTCAATGTTCCACGACAACAGAAAACATGGAACAGACACTTCTGAATCCCTGTTCCACTGAACTCTTCCCTTTCCCACACAGGCAAAGCCTGCTGGCAAAACATCCTTTGAAGGTTCTGAAGGAACTAGTCGTTCTTAAGGTCCTTTCCAACCTTAACTATCTTATGATTCTATGTTTCTGTGATCTTATACATACAGTCTCTGAGCAGTGCACTACTCTTCTTTGGATACATGACATGGACAAATTTCTTCCCGACAGCCTTCAGATCTCTCATCTGAAACAAAGAAGTTCGTTAATTAATTTAAAGAAGTTCTTTAATTATTCTACCCTTCCATAACAACTACAGTTCAAAACTAAAACCTGAAAGACAGAAGGGAGTACTAATGGTAAACCTAACCATCCAACACAAAAATCACTGTAGCATCCTTCGCAACAAGCACTACCTACTTTTTTCTACATTCCTTAACAACCACAATATTTTACACATCTAATAACACCCAATTAAGAACAACAGTTAGTTTGCTTCTCTAGGAAAAGAAAATCAATGAAAAATCCTATTAGTTATGAGAGTTTTCTCCCAAGGTCCATCTGTAGCCTTTGCAAAGATTTTGAGATCACAGAGAAACTCTGGAGCTGTAACTCAGGTAGTTTTTGAGCAGCAAGAATTTGCTTTACATGGCTAGTTCCAAAAAATAAAATCCCCAAAGTTACAACAAAGTCCAGCTATGCAAAAATACAGGCTTTGCATAACAGCTGGCCAAAGATAGAGCAAAACATGTGTTTTGCATTAAGCAGAGACAAAGACTCACAATCGTATCCTTAACAGGCTCGTCCAATGTGGAGTAGTCTTCGTCAGGAGAGCGAGATCCGACGGGAACAGTAATCTCCCCTTCAACTGGGATATCGCTGGATATTGACACATCCGAGAGACCTGTAAACTGAATGGGTTTTAAAATCTTTAGAAAGAAATAAATACAAACCAGTTCACATTCACTTCGAATGTTTTTCTGCTGAGTTTAGGGCAAAAGCTCAGAAATCACAGATATAACACTGAATAACATAGTCACAACAGTAGAGCTCAGCTGTTGTCTGCCTGGTTTATGCATTTTGCAGTAGTATAAGCAAAGCATTTCTTCAGTAACTTCCAGTAACTTTTACTCTGTCTTCTTTAGGCAGCAGCAATTAACGGAAGTAAAAAGCTTCTCTGTGTAGTGATGTAATGCCCTACAGCCGTACACGGATGCACCTGAGTACAATGCCTTTCAAGGGCTCCAAGGCGAAACAACGCACGACAAACGGCACAGACATCGACCACCCAAGCACGGCGTCAAGGCTGCCAATAGCACCATCAAGAGAACCGAGCTCCTTCATCCAAACGCAAGCTCAAAGCGGTCACCCGGAGATGGATGCAAACACAACAGCCCGACCCTACAGTGAGTCCTGCGGCAGCCCAGGCAGGCGGTACGCAGCACGGAAGAGCCCGACCGCTCCCGCTCCCCGTCCCCGCTCCTCAGGGACGCGGCGGCCTCCCAGCGCCCAGCACCTCAGCGGCTGCCTGCCATTGCTTCAGCGCCCCAGGCCCACCCGGAGTCTGGGGCGCCCGGAGCTGCCCCGGTGCCACTGAGCTTTCTCCCGCCCAGCCCTGCCGCACGTCCGGCCCCGCAGCCAAAGCCCACCAGCCCGCCTGCGGCCCGCGGGGCCGGCCCGTACGCTCCCAGGGCCCCGCTCACCAGCGGGCCCCCACCACCGCTCCCCTCCGCCGCCGCCATCTTGGCTGCACAGGCGAC
>JAOEHY010038594.1:0-17899 GCA_025447955.1 Psilopsiagon aurifrons
GGTGTCATCGGCAAACTTGCTGAGGGCACACTCAATCCCACTGTCCATGTCACCAACAAAGATGTTGAACAAGACTGCGCCCAGCACCTGAGGGACACCACTCGTTACTGGTCTCCAGCTGGACATGGAGCCATTGACCACAATTCTTTGCATGCGGCCATCCAGCCAGTTCTTTATCCACCGAGTGGTCCACCTATCAAATTGATGTCTCTCCAACATAGAGACAGCGTCAAATGCTTTGCACAAGTCCAGGTAGATGACATCAACTGCTCTACCCCTGCCCATCAGTTCCATAGCCCCACCATAGAAGGCCACCAAGCAAAGAACTTCAACGTAGGTCTAAAGCTACCAAATTTATTAATGAAGTAAGCCTAGCCCAAACAAAACGTTTTTTTCACCTGTCTCAATGCAGCCACTACCCATAAGAAATCATTTTGAGAGGACCACCGCCAAGACTATTACCAGTATAATTTAATTGCCCTGTAATTAGATATGCTTCTCTGTGTGAATGGTATTAATAACTACAGTACTATAATTGCAAACTATTAAAAAAACGAATCACAAACACTTTAACAAGAACCTATTGATTTGTCAAAATCACAATATTCTACCAAGACGTGTTATCATCAGCTTAATTTCCACTAAAGCAGTGAGCCTCCCATGGGTGCAGCTTCCCAGCAGCCAGCTTCAAAGGTTATTAGGGATTTCAGTTTTTCAAGGGAGCACAGCTCTGGCATAGCCAACCAGATGGTTTCATCTCATGGAGAATTGAGTGATGTTATATATAATACAAAAATAATTAAAAGATAATGAGAGTTGCTGAGCAACGCAGTGTCTTTCTGGTTACAGCCACAGATTTTCCTACTGAGAGATTTTGGGTTTGAGTTCTTTCAGTTTAAGACTTAGTGGAATTCTGAAAAAGGTGTAGATCTGAGAGAGGCGGGCAGTTGACTTGATCAGATTCAGATCCTGGAACAGCAGACATTTGTATGCCCAATATATAACAAATTATAATTACCTTTGTTTTTTCTTCTAGTAACATATACACACATATACACACTTCTAAAACATCTAAAGCAAAGAGTAAAAGCTTTTCTTTGCAGTGAAAATTCCATTACTTTCTTTTCAATTGTCCAGGCTATAACAGCTGTGAAGCTTGGGATCATCTGGTATTTGAAGAAACTTAAGACGACCTAACGAGGCATTGCACTGCAATGGAGAAAGTGAGGCATCTATGTCATTTTTACCTTACTCACTGGGAGAAATATAGCTGAAATATCCACAAAAGCTCTGTGCGGAGAAACAAGGTTCAGGAATTGCCCATAGCTAAAACAGAAGTGCCCCAAATAACAAGAAGATATCCCTGAATTTGTCATATGAGCCACGTACTTCATACTTTCAGCAGCCATTTCTGTGCTTTTGCCCCTTATTAAAGGTTTCTGGAATCCTCAAACCAAGATTCTTGCTGCCAAGTCTACTACCCACTTGGCTGAATCAGACATGAATCACAAATCGAGACAAAGATCTCAATGGGTGGGAGGTGAAAGAGCAAGTCAACAAGATGAATGCTTCCCAAGCAAGCTCCAACAAGAGTACGTGAGCAAACACTCACACAAACCTTTATAACTAAATTTCTGAGCCCAATATTTGATTCAGGTCCTAAGACAGGGTGAGGTTCTCACAGCAACTGACTTAGCCCCATTATTACCACATTTCATCTTCTCTTGTCCCTGGGCAGTGAAGAGGTTTCTGATGCACACAAATGGTAGTCCACACAGTACCCATTATTCATTGCTAATCAGAAAGGCATTTAGGGCGAGAAACTAAATGTTGCTCTATGATAACCTGCATCAATGGATAGCCCAGCCCAAAGTCTGGATATATGAGCATCAACTTTAAAGTCTGTGCCATGACCTAATACGCAACAGCATCATTCTTCAGTCTGTCAGAGGTGCTATGCCAACCACATCAACTGATAATCTGACCAAACCACTGCAAATGGCCTTCTGCCAGGGCTACTTCAAATGCTGTCAGCTGTCACTCAAGGAATATATACCAATATATACCAAATACAAAACCATGTCCCTGATGAAGGAAGACACTGAGCAACTTCCATGTGCCAGACACCTTGGGAGCCTTGACCAACCTTTTATCTGCTTCAGATCCCAAGGGACCCAACACGCTCTGCTTTGCCACACAGTTGACCTTCCTACAACGTATGAGTGCCAGCTGGAGCTGCAAGACTGATGATCCGCAGTAAGGGAGAACTCCTAGAGAACAGCAGTTCCCATGCTACAGGAGCAACTTCCCGATCAGCACCTCTCATCCGACTGCCAAGCAAACTGTGACTACACCTTCATCCCTCCCTCTCTCTGTGTCACCATCCAGCCTCCAAACCTTTGAGAAGAAATGGTGTTCAGTCTGTAGTTAGCTCTTGATGCTTCCGGTTCTGCACCCAGCCATGGGTGAGGGCCTCAGCTGCTCCACCAGTCTTTGGCAGGTGTATCCTCTGACTGCAGGGGTTTCATTTCCTGTTTGTACCACACTCAAGATAGGCTGGGCTAAATCTTCAGAGTCAGGAGAAACAATGTCATAAGCAGAAACAGCACAGTGAGACAGAAGACCCCGGTTCTCATGTTTTCTCCTCTGTCAAGCCTCACCATGCAGTGAGATGCATATGTTGTTTTGCTTTGATACCTTTTAGGATGCTCGGTAAGCTTAATGGATATTCACTACCTCCGGACTAAAGGAAGAAGTGGAGAGAAACGGACAGTCAGTATGAGACTGAATTCGTAGGACTACAAAATCCCACGCCTCACCCCACAGTTGGATTATACCTATAATTCCAGGAGTTCCTCTCCAAAACGGAGGAAAATGAAGTGCAAAGCAGCAAAAGCATCGCTTGCTTTCCTGCAAACAGCATCAAGAGCCGCAGTGCTCAGACTATTCTGCAGGAATCAATGTTGGCATTTTGTTTCTGATCCTTACCAAGTGAAATATCCACAACCTTTATGTCATTCCTAGGCCAAAAGTCAAAATAGTCAAGGAATTAGATGGATTTAAAGCTGCACTGTCATAAGGCTTTCCTTCACTTTTCTCACTGAGATGTTGTAAAAGCCAACACTGTCCACTGAAAGACAGATTTTATTTCAGTAAGAATCAACATTTTCTGTTTTAAGAGATACTGAAATGCCTATCATTGACAGCAGGCATTAAACGGGGCCATTATCTCTACCTCTGCAGTCTGTGCTGAGCTCTGCTCTGAAAGACACGGGCTCTCTAACAGGATGCTCTGCCCCATGTCCCTGCTGAGCTCACAAAAACTTAACCAAAGGAGGTTCTGCCCCTACCAGGGCTCTGCCAGAACATCAGTCTCGCTGGAAACTGAAATGTTATTATCCAAGAAGTAAATGGAAAGTTCCTAACTACAGGAAAGTTGAGTCACTGTCAGAGCGCAGACATTTGAGATTTATCCAGGCTGTCCATCACTCACAAAAATTTTGCGGTAAATCAAACATCACTTTAGCAGATGGTGCGGCAGAAGGAAAGAAATCTTTCTTAACCTCCAAAACAACTGCAGTGTGAGTCTTCAAAAACTTCCTATGCCACAGTTTAGCAATCTGAGATTCTCTGCCCATCCCCCATTTATCCTCCATTTGTCATGGGTCACTGATTAATGTGACTGGTCATAAGAAACAGCCATCTATGAAGACAGCACTCCTTAGATGAAAATATGAGCCTAAGATCCCCTCAGGTAAGACAAAGAATTACCAGTTTCAAACAGGATGAATCTTTGGGAATACTTAAAACCTGAACACATCCACACTTCTCTATGTATGGAACAACAAACAGGTTCAGCCTAAAACATACGCACAATTCATTAAGGCACGAACACATCATCTGTGAACTGTGTATGACCTCAAATCCAAATGTACCACGACAAGTGCCAATCCACTCAGATCAGGTGTAGTT
Source organism: Psilopsiagon aurifrons (assembly GCA_025447955.1). Classification (NCBI taxonomy): domain Eukaryota; kingdom Metazoa; phylum Chordata; class Aves; order Psittaciformes; family Psittacidae; genus Psilopsiagon; species Psilopsiagon aurifrons. The sequence goes on from JAOEHY010038594.1 coordinate 3,973, forward strand.
ACTGCATGACATCAAGAGAAAGTATGTTCTGGCCACAAGCCAGGAAATAACTTGAAGAAGCTGTTCTCCCCTGAGTGAACTCCAGGCACTTGTGAAGGAAGTTGAGCATGTGCTTATTTGCTAAGGTGGTGCAGATACACACACAGCTCTATCCTGCCTGCCAGCAGCTCAGGGCTAGGCTCACCACCACTTTGACACCCCAGTGACTCAGTAATCACCAGGAGAAACTTCAGTCTGAGCAGATAAACGAGGGAAATTGTAATGCTTGTCCCTTATTACACATCCCCATCCACCACAAACCACTGCCATGGGACAGAAATTGCAAAACTGTCTTCTATTAACTACTCAAGACCTCCTCTCATCCTATCCCCAGGAGCTTTAGTTAATGAACACGTTAAGAGCTTACTATGCTTTCAATGTATCCTTGTGTAAAGACATCAAAATCACGTAAAACTCTGCGATCCTGCCTGAAAAGAATGCTGTAACAGTGGAAGGCTACTGGGCTATAATTCATTTTTAACTTTAGGAAAGGATAAGGAGCACAAAGACAGAATTCAGGTTAGCATATCAGCTAAAGGTACTCACATTCTAAAGGGCATGTTCCCCTTCTATGCTTTATTTCCCATTTCCTAAAAGGTATTAAAACATTCATTTAAAAACTTAAGTCCCTCACACCAACACCTGTCAGTAATTCAGGGTTTCTGAAGTTACTGCACATAACCTGGACACACACATGTATATATGCACACATGCACAGAAAGAGGTTACTGACAGGTCTTCATTTTTAAACTGTACTTATATAACTTTTTTCTTTCCTACCATGATAATTCAACTTTTAACATCCTAAAACGTTCAACACTCATTTACAAAAGATTTGAGCAAACTCTACTGCTTCAGGATGGGATCTAGGTCCAGACACATTTTGCTGCCCTTTTGCTGCTCCAGTTCCCACAGCTCCAGGCTATAATAGCTCCACTTCAGAACACCACTGAACAATTTAAGTAATTAAGGCTTGCAAACTAAATTAGAGGCGTGCAAATAAGGCATCCAAGTATTTAAATAAGCAGCAATAGCATTAAGTGAAATGGATTATTAGAGTTTAAAAATCTCATGTAAAAACCAGATAAGACATTCTCTGGCAACAGTTCGCCACCTGCTCTTCTAATCTATCACAAGACAAAATCCAGTACTCATACTCTTCTCCTTTGTCTCCTCCAAACTCACACCTCCATTTTCCTCTAAAGAAGCATAAGCAGTAGTGCTTCACCTATCATGTACGCCACTGTTCAAATACGGCCCACCCTTTGCAATGGAATGTGAGCGTCAACATGCGATAGGCACTGTTATTCAGTGAGGTGTGGTATTTACCTAGGGGAAGGCCACATCCCTCAGCAGCCACTTTAACAACTCTGAGCTTCAACACAGTGACTGTGAGATTATTCCAAACCACTGTGTCAAAAGGATTAAAAACCCCCAAACACCACTGCCAAAACAACACAAGAAAACACACAAAACCAAAACCTCAGTCCTATTTTGGTTAGCATCACAACAGTACAAGTAAGGCCAATGGCCCAGACAAGATGCAAGTCCTCAAACGCAATATGGAAATGATGGAGACACCATCATCATATGGAATTTTATGGAAATGGGGACCCCTCACCTTCCCCCATAGGAGGGAGAGGACCTGGGTTATGATGTAGTTGTTTAGTTTTGGAGCAAACCTAAGATTACGGAAGCTCTCCCTGCCCCAAGTAGCACTAGAAACTGTGTATGGAATCCAGAGAAAAGATGACTTCTCCCTTGAGCCCAACTACAGATCAAAAGAGAATTTCTGACAACAGAGTAACATAAAAGTTGAGTTCCTCCTCCGTATGAGAAGCAGGTAGTCCCTGTAGACACGGGATTATTTAAGATTTTAGTTTCTATAATGTTGCCTTAAGAAAGAGTCAAACTCAGATCTTACATAAGCAGGAATGACTCAATGAAAGACTGAAACTGAAACAAGGCATCTGCCTTCCTGAAGAGCTGTGGGTGTTTGAACAATAGTGAATGTGTTGTCCAGAGTGTTTCCTCTGCCTTGAAGGTAAACACATGTGTTTACACTCAAGATACTGGAGATCCCACCTTTTTAGAAACACAAGCATCAGTTGCTAATTATTAAGACCCACCTAAAAATAAACAGGGTGTAGTTTATACATAGCCATTTATCTACCAAAACTTTTATCTCATAGTAAAAGAGACTAAAACCCCCATGAAACTTATGAATTTAATACTGTTGGCTCCTAGCAACAGAACTGCAAGCCACACTCTTATATCCCGCACAACCACCTACACCAGCCTCCCTAAATATGGAGCAAGCAGCAGCTTCTATGCTAGATTAGCATGAGTAGCAGAACTCAAGAGTGACCAACATCAGTACACTGGGGCTCAGCAAAGAGAAGACTGACATTGAAATATCATTTGCAAGCAGTTAATGGCTTACATGGCACACAGGGGAACAAGCCATGCAAAGAAGTTAACTTCACAAGCCAAGACTGATTTGGCTGCCTTGTCTGCTCTTTTTCTTGAAGAATATAATGTAAAGTGAAAACTGGTAACTTGGCTACATCCATCCTACAGCCACCCGTGTCCCAGACGGGATTGCTGCCTATACAATCAGAGGACTAAAAAGGCAGGCTGGGATCAAGACGCACAACTATGACAATGGGAGAGGACGTACTTCTAGAGAGAATGCACAATATCCCAAGGGATAAACAGGGATATTAAAAAAAAAAAAAAAAATCATTAGCTTTCTGTCACTCCAATTTTAATACTGGAATGGGAAACCATACTCAGGACATCAGGCAATCCTACTGCTGGAGAATGACTTGGAGACTGGCGGTATAGTGATCAACAAGCCCAGGGCTATTAGCACAGGATTTCCTCCCTCCCTCCCTCATCTCATTGCTGAAGGCAGTCAGTCACATATTCCTGCTTGGTCTTGCTATAAAGTTTAGGTAAACAAGTAATGAAACTGTTACAGGGGCCTTATTCACGCAGATCATGAGGCCAAAGAACTCGAGACACTCACTTCTTCCTAATGTATTTAAAATACGGCGTCATTATTTTTTCTACTGAATGCCTTTGGTAGCCGTGGTGGCATCATGAGCAAGTGATAGGCAAAAGCAAGTCTGAAAGTCAAGAATCTCTACTTTGAATCTTCCCATAGGGCTTCCAACAGGATGGCCCGATCTGTCCTGAAATGGGTACCTCTGGATTAGTACAAAGGCAAAAAGATTTCTGAATTTTCTAAATTCCACAGAGTAAGACAATACAAACTGTGTCCAATTATCAGCCCCAAACTGTAACACTCAGCATTTCACACTATGAAAAGCGAAAGCTGGAGCGTAGGAAGGTTTCCTAGTTTCTTCAGATTACATTCGCCTCTGAACAAAGCTGACCCTTTGTGGAACCGATGCCACTGTTCCTACAGAACATGCATGGGTGGGAATGGCTGAGGAGGGAACCCACAGCAATCCCAGATTATCATCATTAGAACATTCAGGTCAAGTGCGCTTAGCCAACAACCCACTCAAGCCTCACAAAAGATAACAAACAGCTGATCTGCACAAACACTGTTCACAGAGATTTTATCCTTTCGATCACAGCATCACATAAAGCACACAGCAATGGAGAAAACTACACAGACCACCTCTGAAGACCTGCTCTAGTTCTGCCTCTTTCAGAAGATCAGGGTCTCAAAGGCCAGATTTCCTGTAAGCCACCAAAACACAAGAAGTCTCTCTATTTTTGTGCATCTCATTCTTCTGAGAATTGCTCTAAATTTACTCATCTCAAAGAAGGACAAACCAGTTTGCTTCAGACCAAACAATTCCGAAGCTTCAGCTTTTTCCAAGGCTCAAAAAACAAACATATTGACATCATTACAAAATTTCTGAAGAATCCTCTGAAAACCTCGCTAACCTTGAATTTTGAGAAAGAAGCCCAAACTTTGGCAAAAGGAGAGTTTTCAGTGAATCAGGCTACAGGAAGAGCAGAAGTCAACCTGACCAAATCTGGCAAACTGTAAGAACAAGTTCATTTGCAGCAGTTGGTCCTTAGTCTTTAGAAATTACTTTTTGTGGACACTGTTGGGCAAAGCACACACAAAGGACTGATGGAGCTCAGCTGTGAAGGGTATGTTCCCATACCACTCTTCAAACACAGGAGGTGAGCTTGAGGAGGCTCAGCTGTGCATGAAGCACAAGGCAGCTGTGACCCACGTTTGTCCAGTACAAGAGGGCCACCTCTCACTGGGCCTGAAGAGCCTCTTCAAGTACAGCACTCCTTTGAGTGCCCTCTTTAGCACAGGCATGTTACATGGGCCACCCAGCTCTGGCTCATTCTGCAGCACGTGTTTCATCCACTGTGTCCAAAGCATCCTTGTCATGTGTCAGCATCTTCCACTATTGGAACCTGTTCCGATGCAGAATCATGTTTGCACTGGAACTTTAATGATGTCTTAAATGCAAAACTGAGTACTCAGAAGCTAGAAATTTTCAGAATTTAAGTTTCAGGTGCAAACTTTAGCTAGTTATCCTCTCTATGGCAATGCTTACCCTTTTCTGCAGAGTTTATGATGTAGTTTTTAATTACATAATAACACAATGTGGTTCTATTCATTCAGTGTAAACAAACAATTCCTGACTCTATAAAAAGCAGCTCTTTGTTTTTATTCTGTGCTCAGTGGCTTTACCATTTTTACTTCACTTACTGGAAACCTACCATAGTTACTAAGTTGATGTAGTAGTTTGAGACAGCCACCACTGCAGTAGTAAAGTGCTTTCCAAATCGTAATGAATTCGCTTTCACAATCTCTGTAACAATCTGTTTTGCTCATACCTTACAGGGAAAATACTGCAGGAAATGTAGGTTAATATGAAAAGTACCCACTAAATCTGAAAGTCCAATCTGAGGTGTCACTTTTTGCTTTTCCTAATACCTGGTGGTTTACAATATTGTACAACAGTGTTGTAGAACAGTTCTCATTAACTTTAGTTGTAGGTACAAATGTTCAGCATTTTTTGCTATTAAGACCCATACTCTCAAGTCATAGAACCATGGAACAGTTTGGGTTGCAAGGGACCTTAAAGCTCATCCAATTCTAGCCCCCTGCCATGGGCAGGGACACCTTCCCCTAGACCAGGCTTCTCCAAGCCCCGTCCAACCTGGACATTACCCCTTGTCTTACATACCCTTGTACAAAGTCCCTTTCCAGCTTTGAAGCTGAATGAGAATGAAGACATGCCCATGCTAAAGAGGGAACTCAAAGGAGTACTGTGCTTGGAAGAGCACTTTGGTTCCAGTGAGAAATGATCCTCTTGTATCAGGTAAACCTGGGTCACAGCTGCCTCACGCCACATGGACAGCTGAGCCTCTTCAAGCTGCCTCGTGTCTCTGAAGAGTGGCACGGGTACATACCCTTCACAGCTGATCTCCTTGTGTGCATTACATACAGATTCTGACTACGCCATCACCTCAAAGGTGAGTAGTAGTAACCTATATTTGATTCTGCACTCCACCACAGGAAGCAGAGGAAGTAGGGCACAGAAATGACATACCATCCACAGTGAACATCACTGAGAAGAACCACTGCAGTGTTCTCAACTGTATGGAGCTGCCTGAAAAAAAAATCTAAGACACAAAGAAATCTGTGTTCTCTGTGGCAGCTCAGAGTAATGAAGGCAGCTAAAAGCTAAGACTGTATCATTCATGTCAGGATGTGACAGAGAGCAGGGGACAATCATTTATGCCGACAACAAATGATGATTTCCTACCAGCACTGGAAAACACAGACATATTCTTTCTATGCAGTGTTCAATATAATTTACCAAGAGACATTACCCTTATTCACATGAAAATTGTATGAAGGCTACAACAGTTTGTACTTCTCGCTGATATATCATAAGTGAACTGTGCCATCGCCACTAGCATTCTTATTCACACAGTTCTGTGACATCCCAACTTCCTGCAAAACAGATCATCATTTGGTGGACTGATGAATCATACACATTTCAGTTCCCATGACATGCAGACATAACATGTATCTATAGCTATCCTGTATCACCTGTAACTACACCTCTGTTACCAACATGGCTCAAGTACGGATGAGGTCAGAAGGCTGATGAGGAATAGCAAATTGCAGTTGAATGTGAATAAAATAAAGGTGATATTGGTAGGCTGGGGTGAACAGTTCAGAGTTTGCATTCACTGCACCACCTTAGCTGGATATTCCAGCCTGTAGATAAGCAGGGATCCTGGATTCTGGGTTAATGCCAAGTTCCCACAAAGCAGCATCTGTGTCATGCTTGCTATAGTCATCAATTGGCTTGGAGATTCTGTCCCAAGCTCTAAATCGGGATTGTGCCAGGTCTATGATATTGCTTTGAATGAGCTGCCAATTGGTCTTTGGCTAACTTCTTCCCGAGCTTGCCAAGGAATAGAAGGTTTGATAACAAGCAATAATAGCCAGGCCTGCTGGTTCAGGGTAGGTTCCATAGCACCAGCCTCACACCTCCAAGTTTTGGAATGTAAAGGAAAATTTCATCCCTTCTGGGAAGTTCAGCGTTTCTAGATACAAAATCCCACCCAAATGCTGCTGTGTGGCTATGTGTTATCCCACAAAACATTCCCCACTACTGATACGAATGGATCAGTTAAGCACTAGAAATGATACACCAATGTATTTACTAATCTGACACTGGATGAACAGGTAGTCTCCCTCCCTTCCCTATACTTTTGCTTAGAAAGAGCTGATGGAGACCAACACTTTCCCCCCACCCCCCCCACCTTTTTCTTTTTTTAATGGCATTTTTCTTCATGTGTGCTATGGAGAGACAATCCATCTCACACAACTTGTGGGCTTTTTAGAGAAAAACATTCTCTCTGTTGGTAGAGAATGTTGAGAAGAGCACTTAAAAATGCAATCTAAACCTACGCTACGCAAGATGGAATGACAAGCCAATTTTTCCTGCCTCAGCCCCCTTTCTCTGCAAAAACTACATTGACAGAGAAGGTAGAAGAGAGATGAACAGTGACTCGACTGGTGCTGTACATAAGACAAGATCACTTTTTCCTTCCAAGACGTGCAAGGATAATATTACATTATTTGCCATCACATTTTATAGATAACCACCACAAAATGCTGTACAATGATCCTCAGTTCTTCTCTCAGTCTCTAGAAACGAAACAGCTATCTACGACGTAATGTGCATTCTCAGCTTCCAGAAATATAAGCTGCATTAAGTTGCATCACATTGTGAACATTTAATTAAACTGGTTCACTTTGACACAGTCCATTTATAATAAACTTTAGATGTGAGTTGAGACGTTATTTTTCTCTATGTTAACCACCACACAAGGATGAACGTGTATTTGAACAAACCTCACACAAGCTTAATAGGTAAAAGTGTCAGAACCCAAAAATGTTCAGACATGCAACATTTTCAGACTACTGCTCCAGCCACTACACTTATTCCTTTTGAGACTGACATAGGTTTTCATAAATAAATCTTCAAATCTGCTGAGTCAATGACTGCTTGAGAAAAGCCGGCTTAGATATGCCCTCTTTAGATACGAAAGCATCAGCTAAAGATGAGGAGGATGAGGATGTTACTTTCTTTCCCTCTTTCCAGATACAAAAAGCATTATAAGAAGGTTTGAACTGTGGAACTGGCCATGCAGAGAAACTTTAATAACATACTTAATCCAACAGGTCCATAAGAAAAAAAACAGACATCTTTCAATTTTACGTGACGCACCCAAGCAACATGTCCTTTAATGTACAAAAAGTGAAAACTAAGAGAAGGAAACTGATTCAAAAGAAGAATCTTGCAGCCCCTAAGTCACCATTTTGTATATACTCATGATCAGAAACTCTTAACTGATAAGGCACTTTACTGCCTCCCTCTTAACTGATTTGGCAACAGCTAGCTTGTCTCCTACTAGACAAGAATCCATATTACTAATAAACAGTCACCACTAGAACCAATACTGCTGATGTTTCGATATACCCCGCCACTCATGTACAAGTACTGAAGAAACTGTCCTCAAGCTCAGAGAAGGCTCTCAATTTAGAGGTTTGGCCCAATAACTGTGCAAAGTGGAACATACTGCACACCCCATCCCTGGAGACATTCAAGGCCAGGCTGGATGTGATTCTGGGCAACCTGATCTAGTTGAAGATGCCCCTGCTCATTGCAGGAGGGTTGGACTAGATGACCTTTGGTAGGTCCCTTCCAACTCAAACTGTTCTTTGATTCTACTCTTCAGCTGTTCACTTCATATTTGTTCAGCATACAACAGAATGATACCAGTATACAAGACTGTAGTTATAAATCAGCTTTTCTTTTTTTAGAACCATGAAATGCATCCCATTAAAAGTAGTAGTTCCATGAAATGCAAACTAATGAAGCCTGGTTTCTGCCTGACTGGTAGCTACTGTCCTGCACCCTCACTGGAGTAACTACAGCTTGCCACTGTCCCCTTATAAGCTACTGCCAAAAAAACCTCCAATCCCACTCACATTTCCACATCCCCCCCACAAATTCCTCACCCTCCTCCCCTGCCCCTCAACTAATACCTTCCATGCTTCCTAACCTCACCAGCACTCAGCACTCTATGCTCCCTCCTAATTACCCTCAGGACAAGAGACACAACCTGCTGCAGCTGGCTCAAGCAGCAAGCACTGATGCACTACCCAGTATGCACATGCCAATTTGTTAGTTGAGCAAGGCAACTGTTGAATTCACCTTGCACCTTCTCCCCCTGAGAAGAAAAGGTATGCAATTATTTTGATTTCCTCTCTTCTACCTGGAGACTCATCTTTTTGGAACTTTAAGGAGTTCTTAAAGAAACTTTGAGATGTCTATGCCACTGCCAAATTTGGCTGAAATCTACTAAAGTTGTGAAAATAGAATAGATAGAGTGATTACACAAGCTTTCTTTCCTCTGGAAAGTGGGCTAAAAGCCCATTAACAGTCTTACTTATGTCATCCCTTCATTCCCATTCTTCATTTAAAAATAACAATTCTATTCTACTGCATTAGCTTATGTAACCCACCCCTGAGCCAAACTAGTTGAAAATCTTGGCCTGTGTTTATTAAGTGTGAGTGCCTTTTTATATGTTTGCCCATTTTAAGGTGCTTGGTATTATGAAAAATTATGGTGAGATCATCAGTGAAACCAAATAAGCTTCACTAACAGCTATCCCCCAAAGTTTCTGGACTGGTATCATTGCAGGCAAGAACTGAACTGCTTTTTCTCTAGCAAGCTGTCAGCTGTTCTCATGGTTACAGATCTAGGAATTTGGAATGACAGGTCACAGTTATGAGAACGAGTAGATTTATTTGGCATGCTTCTATCTAGTAAATAACATTCTCCTATGTGGAGGACAGGAGGCTGCTGTACATTCTCATAGTGTTTATGTGAAAACCATGTTTTAAAGTCCCTGTCCCAACAAAGAAGGTGCTAACCAGACTTATTTCTTAAAATTGCTCACTCACAGAATGAAGACAAAAATACAGAACTCTTGCACTCTCTCCATTACTATAAATGGACCACTGGCACTTTCACTGCAAGATTCAACTGTGTATATACACTTCCCAGATGGCGTGAAGCAAGGGTAGAAAAGCATGCTTCCCATTTAAATGTAAGGGAAGGCAAGGGAAGGCAGGGGAATGTGAACTGCTGTCATAGGGTAAAATCTATTCAGCCAATTGGCTATTAAAAAAAAAATAAAATCAACCACTTTTTATTAACTGCCAAGATTTGTGAAGCTCCAGCTATGGCATTATGCAAAGACATTAGCACAGCTATGTGCAATTGGTTTTCACAGAGCCACAAGTTCAGCTTAACAGGACAGCAGCAGAACAGGCTTCTCCCACACTCGCAACTCTTCCTTGCTGGAGGGGTCTTCCTCCAGGAAGCCAGGGCAGCCCAGTTGCCAAAGCCTCTGTTAATCACTGCAAAATGAAACGCAGAACTTGTGTTGAGGAACTGGAACACCACCCACAGAGCTTCTCTCAAAGGTGGGTCTGCCTAAATGGGAACAGTGCTTTGTCCATGCTGAGCCAGGTTGGGACTCCTCATGACTCATCAGTCATGAGACCCAAGGTATTCACTCCCGCAGTAGGGACCCTTATACTCCAGGGACATGCCCACATGCTGCTATCAATATGAAACAAAAATGTAATGTTGTCATGATGTGCCAATTCATCCAACTCAAAATGCTCTGTGAAACCCTTAGCTGAATCACTGCTTCACTTAAGAGAGCTCCGTTTGCCTAGTGAGCTGCCAGGGAGAGCCATCCTGCATGGGGCACAGTTGGAGACAGCACTCCCAGCCTTACCATCCCAGGATTTAAGGCCTGGTAACCCCAGGGCAGCAAGCCCTGTATATAGAGGAAGGGCTCCATTGTTTCACAAGGGCCCAGACAGTTAGCTTGAGAACACACAATATTTCAAAGACCCGACTGCTTCTTGATTTCCAGGTCAACAGAAGAGAGACCTACACCATAGAAGCCTGGGAGGACCTTCTTCAGCTTAGGTTTCAAGTTCCTGAGCCTGCAGATGGAAGCCTTGAAACTCTGATAACAGGAACATTATCAGAATTGCTACTCCTGCAGTTGAAGACCTGGGCAAGTTTCCAAGGTCCCTGCAAGGCACTGGTAGGCTTGACAGTCCAGCAGTGCTTCGAGCACTGGCCTGAGCTTAGCCATGAGGTGCCAAGCTAAAAATTAACTTCTAACATTTCTAAAGCAAATGTCCAAGGAAATTCCAATACAAGGGAAATTTTAAAATGTCACAATTCCCCATGGATTGGGTAATAGCAAGTTTGGCCCACCTCTGGCTTCAGTTTCCTTCAGAAAAGTCTTCATCCTATGTGTTCCACCAGGAGAGCAAGCCTTCATCTATTAAGATAGATACACTAAAACCAGTACATAGGAGCAAAATTTGCCTTTAAACAGAATCTCCAAAACATAAACCCATTCCTCAGGTTATCGTAAGATTTCTAGTTATTTTCACACTTATGTGCCTGCCTTGAACCCAAAGGCTTCTGTTCTAAAACATGCTTATTCATGCAGCCTCAACATTAATTAGTAGAAAGGACATATTGTGTAAAGTTCTGCCCATGGAGGTTCAAAACACATGACTCTACTACAGTGAAGCAGTGAGCCTGTAACACACCAAAGAAACAGTGTCTGTAAAGCCTGAATGGTTGAGCATACGGACTGCTAGTATCACAGCATTGCCTGGTACCAAAAGGCATCAAACACAAGGACAATCCTGTCCTGGTCACCTCCAGGTACCAGCAAGGACACAGTGCAGCCACCTAAGATGAAGGGCAGTGTGCCTGACCACAGGAAAACTGCAGATTCCCAGGATTTGACCTCTCAGTGGGTAATGCACCAAAGGAAGGAGGATGGACTACATAAGCATGCATTAAGCAGATTAAAGATTTGGCCCATTTAATTTATTAAGCAATGTCATGAAGTTGGTGATACTTCATTCTGCTGTCTTGGAGTCCTAGGCACCAGTTCCAGCTCTGGTCTGCCAACTTGCCACAGTAATGAGATAAAGAACACTCAGAAAGCAGGCTCCTGGTGAGCAGTTTGCCCCATCTTTCCCTACACTGCAGGAATGGAAAAGTAACTCAGCTTTTAAAACCACAAAGGATCTACCATTTGAATGAATACTTACTTTACCAAGGAGACATTAAAAAGTCCTGCACCAAACTTGAGAAACCTGCAAAAACTTTCCCAAAAATTGGAGTCTCATAATACTATCACAGTTCTCCATTTCCCACACACCTAAAATGCTGAACGTCCTATTCATTAAAACATAGCAGCTATTTATAGTTTGACTACAAAATATTGTTCTTTACTTTTACAGCTTTCTTTTCTGGTAATTAGAAGGTGACCAAAGCCTTTTCCAACTTTACAGTATCTAGAAACTTCATGTAATTTAAAAGAAAGTACCACTCACATCCACTTAAGCTTTAGATACATGTGCATCATTCCCTGTCACTCTACAGGGAAAGAAAGAGCTCCAATGAATGATTTCAAATTCAACATTGCATATAATTCCAATGACTTCAAAGACACAGCAGCAAACCTTAAAGGTAGCATGGCTTCTTGCCTGAAGAATTGGTTTTGCTTCTGCCTGTATTCATTGACAAGTTAATCAGATGCCACAACATCATCTTGGAGTTCTCCCTATTGCTAAAGTGTTATCACTACATTCTTGCTCCCTATTAAGCATGCACACAGCCCACTGCAATAGCAGGGGTAGTGAGTCAAAGGACCCCCAGGGCTTTTCCATCTTTTCTTCTGCTGCTTTCACAAAATACCCTCTAGCACAACATGTATTTTAGAAAAGAAAGCAGAACAACAGTAATCGTTTCCCCCACACACCGGAGCCTATCTCAGGATCAAAAGTACAAATTAAGTAGTATTATTATGGGTTTCTTGATATGCACTATGACAAAGTACAAAACCTTTTGTTTCTTTCTCCCTTCCAAAACCAGGCCACAAGTTGATGCGAACAAAACCAACACTGTGCACAGCATTTCAGCCCCTGTACTATGCGTCCTCTACAGTACTAAACCCACAATTACCATGAGAAAAGTCCAGCTGGAGGTATCACCTACAAGTTGCTTCTTACTTATACATTATTTCAGAACATATGCTCTGCTTGAAAACAATTCTGTGCCTACGAGCTGGCAGCAGGACAACAATTTAAGTTGAGGTCTCAAGAAAGGTAGGAGGGGGAATTTGCTAAAGCAACAGATTTCAGCTACTTTGTACCCCAAGAAGCATACCATAAAGAGTCAGGAAAATATACATTAAGGATCATGAGAAAGCAACTAACTATATGCCTTTAAAAGTGCACTTCATGGATGAAAGCTGCCAAATTACAGAGGGGATTTACCGAGAAGAATGTGTTACTGCCAGAACGGACAAAAGCATGCATTCTACCCATTCCAAGCTCCTCCCCATCTCCTGTCATGCTCACAGCAAGAAGCAGCTCAAAAATTGACAACCACAGACTCCAGGATTGAAAGGGACAAAAAAAAATAAACCAAAATACCTGCTGGTAAATGCCTGGGAAAAATTGTTTTGGAGATCTGATAAAGGAGACTGGGGAAAAAAGAAGTAAAGAACCCACTTAGGACCAAAAAGCGCTCCCCATGTCCTCGGGACATCAAGCAGTTTCACAGCAGGAAGGAAACAGCGCACACCTGGCCGGGTCTGAGGAGAGCCAACGTGCAGCAGCGTCTTTCAAACAGGCACAGCAACCCGTACGCGGCACCCCGCTGCTGCCGGCCCCAGGACAGGAGTTTTCCCGGAGTTCGCGTGGAGCTGGGTCATGGAAACCTCACTCCAAGCGGGAGCACCCAGAGGGAAAACCGCCCCTGGCCCCCAAGACTCCCTACCTGGTTGGTGTCCTCGCCGTGCTCCAGGTGCACGATGCCCTGGCTCCTGCACTCCGTGTCGCTCAGCACATCGTCCTCAGAGTCCTCCAGGAGGGACGAGGAGCCGGTGGAGGACAGCGAGGAGGTGGAAAGCCGTCGGGACTGCAGGTGCAGCGAGCTGTCCGTCCTCAGCCAGCCGCCCTCCTTGCGCGGCGGCTGCACTTGGGGGCTGCCCTGCACCTCCTCGCTCTCCTCGGCGGTGACGGTGAGCCGGGGGATGACGGGCGGCAGCACCCCGTTGGGGGGCCGGCAGCCCCTCTTCGCCGGGTCGGGCAGCTGCCGGGCAGCGGCGGCGGCGACAGCGGCGCAGCGAGCCTCGAAGAGGGAGCGGAGCTCCCCGACGCTCAATCGCGTGGCCCGGCTGAGCTCCGGGCTGCTGTGCAGCCCCGCGCGGGGCTCCATGGCGCGCTCGGAG
>JAOEHY010038596.1:9594-25862 GCA_025447955.1 Psilopsiagon aurifrons
GTATGTTGAAGTTATTTGCTTGTTGTTGCTTGAAACATTTTAATAAAATCACCATTCTAATATAGAAAGACTTTTTTTGACAGATTAGTATTACTTGTGTAAACTCATTGATTTCATTAAAGTGATCTGGTGGTAGCAAGGAAATGACTGTGCACTCGAGAGTGAGGATTTAGGGGAATTATTTTGTTGTGTTTGAGGTCTTGGAGATGAGACAAGTGATTTGGCCATATTGCCTGAGTAATAAAATGTTTATAGACACAGGAAATGGCCCATGACACTTTGTAAAATCTTCTTCGCTTAAAAAGAATTGACTAGGCAATAGATTTAAAAAAGAAAGAAGAAAAAGATATGGCAAGATGATTGATAAGAAGTGGAGTGAAGGTGCTGAGAGAGAAGGTGTTATTATTGATGTTGTCTGTGAGGTTATCCTCGAGGTTGTTCTTGAGGTTGTTATCCTTGGTCTGTTGTGAGTTTAGGGGCAGAAGCCATCCCTTGCCCATGTGGACCAGCTGCACAGGGCAGCCTCAATCCCGGAGGCACTGGCAGCATGGCTGCCCGTCACTGGAGAGGATACACATGAGCTGTGGTTCAAACCTTTCTGAGTTTGAGCATCCTCTGATACAGATGTGGAAAGTAATGCTGTTGTGGTGCATTACTGTGGCCTCTCTCCTACCCCTCTCACTTACAGGGTGCCGCATTCCTACTTATATCTACTACATCAGGGAAGAAAGGCAGTAGGGACTGTGATAGGCTGAGCTGAGCTGGCTGGAGAAATAAGGAAAAAAGTACCCATGCCAGTTCTTCAGGGGTGTCTGAAGTGTCCCATGAAGGCCAGGTATTTCGGTTCAAGCTCACCTCTAATTAATAGCAATATTTGTTTAAATGGATCAATGTCTGTCCTTGACCTCAATGCACAATTTAATCTATTACCCTATTACTAAACATGAAAAGAACTATAATGCATTTGAGAGGCAAACCACTTATATCAAACCCAGTAATACAGATGAGAATATTTTATTACATCAAATGAAAGCTAGTGGTTATATTTAAATACTCCACTGATAAAGGCTGCAATGAAAGACTTTTTCACAACTAATTTACTGAGGAGCATCCTGAAAGCTAACCCAGGCCTCCAGTGCACATCACATCTCCCAAGAAGAAAAATAGTTTAGGAGTGAGGAGTTCTGCTAGTTGTGATTAAAATAGTTCATTTAATGCATGCTGAAAATAGTGCTTGCATTAAATACATGGAGCTATAAATGTGGGAGGAAAGACTGAGAGCAAGGTACAAGATATGGTGAAGGTTTGCTGGTGCAGCTTGGGGTCTGATGATGGTGTCATGCCCTTCACATGGGGCAGGGGATGCACCCCAGGCAAAATAAAAGGCAAACAAAACACAGGGTGCTAGCTCAGCCCTCATTAAACCTGGTGCAATCATGATTAAAAGATTGTTTGTAATTGAAGTGATGACAAAGGAGCTGTGGTAACTACCTGAAGTCTTGGCCTCAGTAACGTACATCTAATTAGTAGCAAGTTTAAGTCTCCTCTAGGACATGGGTAAACAATATCTTGGAGTAATATAGGGGTTGTCAATGATGCTTTTATGTTCAAAAAAAGCCTGTATTGTACTCTGGGTCAATGAGAAGCTGTGAGAGGTGAGGACTGTTCAATACTCATGGCCTAAGGTCTGCAGAAATCTCCATAATATAGAAATGGATTCTGCAGGGACAGGAATGCTAAAAGGCAGCATCACCACTTCAGGCAGTGGCTGGTGTGGTGCTCCATGCACCATAAATGTTGTCTTTAGAAGTGTGCCTTCATACTTTCCTGCTATATTTTAAGAACAAAACAACCAACCAACCAGACAAAATATAGGAAATTATGAAAATTAAGACAAATTATGGTAATAGGAAAAGAAAGCGGTACTGCTGGTATGGTTCTGCCATAAGTAAGGCTGGTTTCCTTGTGTGCACAGCCATGATTGTGCATGGTTTCCTTAAATCATTGACAATTCTTTCATGGGTCATTCTTAAGGTACCCACATGGTGCTGTAGCTTTCATGGCCATCAGATGCATTAGGTCAATTTTGTAAATTCATTATATATTTAGGGGGAAAAGATGGGATACGGAGGCGGTTTTCCTCTCTGTGCAAACCTCTCCAAGAGTGCTCTCCTGGCTCTGGCTGCTCTGCAGAATGAGAGTTTTTCATTTACAGTCCCAAATGTTAAATTGTTAGTGAATACTGATCATTCCTCTTTAGTCTAAATTAATTAAATGACACAGTATCTATTGTATGAAATAAATGGGGATCATTTCATATGTTACACTTAGTCAGTGATTATAATGTGTGATCTTTCTAGAGAAATGTGGTAAAACAATGTCCTTTGCTGGAACAGGCACAGCATTCCCCTGCTCTGCAATACATCTCTTTGTTAAGCAGTAATGCAATGTAATCCTCAGCGACTTAATAACTAACATGACAGATGTATAATCTAGAGTAATGTAAAATGTTGTAAGCACAAGATGCACGTGACTATCCTTCATCTGAAACATGTGTAAATCAGCAGCATTCCCGTGGCCCCCGCAGCAAACAAAAGCTGCGCCCATGCGGGCGGAAACGCAGCCCATCAGCACATGAATGTTGCAGTGCTGCTTGTGTTTTCAATCTGCATTAAATAATTATGCAATCAGATCTCCAATGATTCCCATACCCCAAATTAGTTTGCTATAAACCAAGACTGGTTTGCTATAAACCAAGTCTGGTTTGCTAAGGCTTCTTCCCTGGCTGGTAATCTTCACTGCCTCCTGTCTGCTGTCCACTGAGTATTTCAAAAGAAAAGCCTTTACACTTAGTGATACTCCACCTCAGACGCACTCAAATATGCATTTACTGCAAACCACAATTTTTTTTACTGAAAATGGCAGTGGGATGTGAAGCAGCACAGTGATACACAGATGTCAGCTGGAAGAGAAGGGTTGCAGCACATATCCATTCACAGGTGAGATTCACACATCCATTCACAGAGCAAGTGACGGCTGCTGTTGGAACTGAGGTTTGTCTTTGGAGTAATTACTAAATCTATATAGAGTGTGGCTGAGAGAGGGGCATCTGCCAAAATTTGTCATTAATCAGTTTCAATAATAAGACTACAGTCAATAAAACACATGGAAGAGGAGGAATTTTTGAAATTTCTTGGGAAAAGACCCAGTTCCTCTCAGAATTATCCTCTAAGATGCTTATAGCAGTGCTGAGCAGCTCCAAGGACATGGGGTTGCAGTGCTCAGGGATGTGCCAGCTGCCCAGCTCCAAGAAGGATGTGGCCCCAAGACATGGACCAGGGCTCCCCAGGGTCTGATGTGTGACACTGACACAGAAAATAGACATTTTAATTTGCTTTTATTAACTTTCAGTTAGTCTGTGCTTAATTATCACAAGTGGGCATCCTAAAGCTCCTCTCACCTTTTCCCATTCTGAATGTTTGCTTATATAAAATACCTCAGGAAAAATTATAGGTTGTGTGAACGTATGCATATACTCCTTGTATGTGTATTATGCAGCATCTTCCACTAAGAAATTTTCTGTGATATTGTCCTGAAAAGGAAAAGCTATTTAATACTTATTTTTTTTAAAAAAGGTGGAGGGGAGTGTCTTTTGTATGTAACATTTCCAGCAGCATCTCTAAGAATCATTGTTTCATATCATGCTGGGGTACAGAGCTCCCTAGAACCCTCCACATCTACAGCATGAGTTTGGAGTTTGGGTACTTTGTTTTTGCTCAGGATGCAGTTAGAAATACATTTAGGAGAGGGTTTACCTTTATTTTTGCCATTCCTTGGGGATGCAGTGCTGTGGGCTCAGAGGTGTAAATCTGGCTTGGATATAGAAGGTCTTCCTATTGGAGACCAAAGGATGATGTACATACAACCACAGCTGCAGCAGTATCATCCTTGAAATGTGCCCAAAAGTGGAGCTGCAGTGAAGGTCAGTCTAAGCTGGATGTGTCTATTCACTCTATCTCTGTTGGACGCAGCCATGAAATAAAGGCTTTTAAGCATCTGGATTCAGACCTGTTAAGAAATTTTGTTGATAAGAGGTTTTGCAAAATTTCTCAGCACTTGATTACACACACTGCTGATACTGGCTTCCAGAAAGAGCAAAAGGGTTTTGTATCTTCCAACCATGCTAAACTTGGACTCCTGGTACTTGATATAAACCTTGTCCCCGCTAAGCTATTTGTGGTTGCCCTGAAGGAAAATGGAAATAAGAAGGAAATATGGAAAAAGGGAAATCAGAGTACAATAAAATTAAGAGCTGAATTTTAGGGAGAGATGACCACTTCTGCACACAATACTCTTGCTCCTGTGTTCTCTGTGTTCATATATTCATGTTTTGACTCATTCTATAAATCCAGCTGTGGCAGAAGGCTTCTGAGAAAGCAGTTCAAATGCTAATTTTATGTTGAAGTGGAGGAAACAACAGAATTATTCAACTAGTGCAGAAACAGCCTTAGTAAAGCATGTGTAGCATTTCAGCTATTAATGTATTATTCCCTAACAGCATTTCTCATTCTTTGAAACTGCAGAAATGCCTGATTTGGAGTACTCCAGTTTAGATAAGAAAATGAAATATGCAAAAGCTCTTCCAAATAGTAGTTTTTATTGATCTCTGGTGTAATAGCATGGAAACCAGCTCAGGGTGATTTGGCACGCTGCTGTCAGCACCCAGGTCCCTTCTCTGCCTGTCTGAGGCAGGACTCCCCAAGCCAACCCTGTGCATCCCTGCTTCCTTATGGATGGAAGAGGGACTTGGTGCCTTATTTGCATAATAACTTAATTAGCAGGTATTAAAAGCCAGGAACCAACAGGCCCCACACGTAGCATCTCTGGGTTGCTGCACACTGAGCAGGCAGGACAGAAGTGATGGGCAGGATTTTGCTGTGGAGAAATCACAAAATCATAGAATCATCGGATCAACTAGGTTGGAAAAGACCTTTAAGATCATCAATCCCAACTGTTATACCAAGACTGCCAAGCCCACCACTAAACCATGTCTCTAAGGGCAAACTGATCTGCCCTCATGGCTGCTCCTCATGATCTCCAGTCACAGCCACCCCTCACCTGCCCCTTCATAGTGCCCCACACCATATAGCTGTTGCCCCTACCCCTCATGGCCACCCCTCACAGCCCATGACTGCCCTGATCTCACCTCACAATCACTACAGTGCTCCTCTCATGACCTTCTGTCATGGCTGCCCCTGCTCTCCCCTCACAATTTTCCCTTAGTCCTCATGGTCACCCTTCCTGCCCCCTCACTCTCTCCCCTCATCCCTCACAGCTGCCCCTGCTCTCCCCTCACCCCTCATGGCCACCCGTGCTCTCCCTTCATGATCTCCCTTCACTCCTCATGGCTGCCCTTCCTGTCCCCTCATGACCTCTCCTCATCACCACCCCGCCTCTACCTTCATGATCTTCCCTCATGACTGCTCCTGCTTCTCCCCTCACAATCTCCCCTCACCCCTTATGGCCACCTCTCCTGTCCCTTCACCATCACCCTTCACGGCTGCCCCTTCTGTCCCCTCACTATCTGCCCTCACCACTGCCCCACCACTCCCATCATGGCCTCCCCTGCTCTCCCCTTAGGATCTCCCCTCGCGGCCTCCCCTCATGGCCACTCCTCCTGTCACCTCACAATCTCCCCTCATCCCTCACAAAAGCCCCTGCTCTCCCCGTACCATCTCCCCTCACGGCCACCCCTGCTCTCCCCTCATGACAAGCGTGAATTCCTGCATCTTGTATGGAGTAACCTTATGTGAATACATGAAATTGGGACTGTCAAGGAGCTTTTTGTAAAAGCAGTGACACAGTTGCATATGTATTTTCTTGAAACAGTCTTTATGATGAAGCAGAACCCCGCTGCATAGGTTTTTATCAGTCCTGCTGTTGACTAATATAGTTCTATACATACTGCTTTTGCCATGCACTCCGCTATGAGCAATGACACAAATGTTGCTGGGGTGGGAGACGAGATCTGGACATAGAGCAGCACACTGGTCTGGTTTGATAAATTCTGGATTGATATAAATCTAAAATCCTAAGACAAATCCTCAGAGCCTGGCAGTTGTGTGAGGACAGTGGGGTGCCCCCAGCCACCAGGAGTGCTGTGAGGGCAGGGCTCCTGCCTGCAGCACCTCTCCTGCTCCCCAGCTGGGCTCGCCTTTGCTGATGGATTTGGCTGATAATTCTCTTTATCTATCTGGGAAGTGGCTTTCCATCTAAAACGGCAAAACAAATCCACATCCATCCTTCAACCATTCGGACAAATGAAGTAATAACACTGTGAGCAAACGAGCTTCACCGCCACATTACCACTGGCAACAGGCTACTGCTGGGGCTGGGAGAGCAGGAATTGCCCATGGGTGCTGGCAGACATCCTTCTAAGGGGCAGCCAGAGAAGAGTTGCTCGTGGGAGCAGAGCACACAGCCCCACTTTGGGGCCATGCTCATTTTCCATCCCTCCCGTCACTGCAGCCAAACAGGCAGCGCTGTACAGGAGAGCTGGTTTAAACCTAAGGGAGGTGGATGTGTCCTCCCAGCTGGAGGATGCTGCAGAAAGAATAAGTGGTTAAATATTGATATAAATATTTAAACTTCACTTACAGTCTTCAGCATCTATTTACTCAAAAGTATCCCCTTGGAAAGTTTATTTGACATGATCTGCAAGTCAAACAACTTTTCAAAAAGCAAACCAAGAGAAACACAAAAGCCAAAAACTCTCTTTCTATTGTCATGGGATCACACTTTAAGCCTGCTTTAAAATTGGGTGGCGAGCATGAACTGGGGGAGAGCCAGGCATGGAGGGTGAGAGGAGAGCAGGTGCCAGGGTGGCTGTGCCGAGTGCTGCCCCCCGGCACAGCGACGGCCTCCCCGGCAGGGGTAGGCGCTCACCACAGCCTGGGGAGAGAAGCAGCACATGAAAGCGGGTCTGGATTTGCCTTGCAATGACAGCTGCATATTAATCTAAAGAATTTCTGAAAAATCAAAAAGACATTTTTCAGCAAAATACACCCCTAGAGCCTCAATCATAAAGCAAGGGAATAAACTTGAAACAGGATTGATTTCATCTTAAAGGGAATATTTCTTTGAAATGCTACCAACTGCAGTTGTCTTATTTGGTTTTCAATACTATAACAAAATTGTGCCATATTGTGTCAAATAAGGAGATAATATAACAGCTTTAAACAAATTTTGTAATTATGGGATCAATCAGAAATGAATTAAATCCATGTGCATTAGGTAAGTCATGCCACTGAATACTGAGTAGCTCCAAATACCAGCCCTGAGCCCATATCCTGTGGTAGCTGTCTTAAAACTGTGAGGTTGGGGTGGCACTAGCCATGGAACACAGGGGATATGGCCAATCCCCAGTGTGTGCCCCAGCACCAGGCATGGCATCTTGATTAAAAGCAAAGAAAACAAAATTATAAACTCCCAAAACCAATCTATGCCAATGGGGCAAAACTTCTTCCAGAAGCCCAGGGTTTGGATGAGTTTTAAAATGGTTTTCACTGTACAGCAATGTTGATCAGTCTCTTGCTCTAGTGTCTGTTTTTCCCCACTGTTTTCATACTCAGTTTCTAATCTCCTTCACAAGCCACAGAGCAGAGAGGTCCAGTATTAGCGAATATTGAACCCTTTGTGAATATTGTAAATATATAGTGAATATAGACCCCACTTCAGTTAGGGGACTTCCCTGGTATTCAGGAAAGTGTTTTCCTGCTTTCTGTCTTCATTACATCACAGCAGAGCCTCCCCGAGGATGGGTGATTGTTTCCGTCAAGCTTCAGGAGCCTTTAACCATGGCCCGTTGCTGAAGTTTTTTCCATTGCTGAGACCTTCATGTAAATATTTTCCACACTTTGAGCACTGGAGTGACATGGAGTGGGGAAAAGAAAGGTACCTGAAGGATGTGACACTTTTGCCCATGTCCCCATCAGTAATGAGAGAGAGCCTTGGAACCCCAGCACCACATTGTAGTTTTCTCAAAAATTCAGGACAGCAATTGTTTCTTGTGTAAGTTCATTAAATAACATTAAACACTCTTTACTCACCAACATCATATATTTATGCATGAAAAATCAATGAATAGCAAAAAAATATTAATGAATAGCAAAAAAATATTAATGAATAGCAAAAAAAATATTAATGAATAGCAAGTTTCCTTGAAAAAAATTGTATTTGCTTTCCTTAGGAAGTTTGACACAAAGTCACCTTTATTTGGGTTCAGTAAAACTCACACCCTTTTCTCATTATAAAAATCTAAGCCAAAGTAAGACTGGAATATCTCCCTGGGCAGCTTCCACCCAGCACCCAGCCTGCACCCAGCGTCAGAGCTATAAAAGCATCCCAAACAGCTAGCTTCCTCTCATGGAAAGTTAATTAGTGCAACAAAAGCTTTCTGCAGAGGGAAGTACTGGGTATTTTGGAGTCATTAGGAAAGAGACAAATCATGCAGAATGGGGATGTAGATGCACAGTTTCTCACTTGCTACTGACTCCTAGAGGTTCATGTGATCTCCCTGAAGGAGATTCCAACAGCAAACACCTACCTCAGTTTTCACCCTAGTAAATGATTTGTTTTACTGTTATTTTAAAAATAATATATATTAAAAAATCAAATGAGGTTTGATGCTGTGCGGGAAACCAGGATGAGCTTGGGAGAGGTGCCTTATTCCCCTGCAATGCAGGGGCACTGGTGCATGCTGTGGCAGCTGCCCTTTTCAGGGCTGACCGTTGTTTGGGGCAGACCCTGTGAGAGTTTCTCACCCAACCTGCCTGCTCAGCACATGGGAAAACCCTGTTACAGCCCAGCAGAGACGTTCCTGGAGCTTGCCAGGGTTTTCCTCAGTGAGCAGCAGGACACCCTGGGGGGTGCTGGAGCTTCTACTTTGCAGAAAATGCTGTGTCTGCTTTAAATAAGTTCTCAGGGAAAAAAAAAAAGGAAAGAAGTTCTCTTTTCGTTTTCTTCTAATTCATTTAAACAGGAAGAAAGCAGAAAAAGGTTTATTTAAGTGCTCCTACAGGCTCTTGAGCCCCCTCCACAACTGTTCCCTTCCTCTGAAGGGAGGGGGGGGAACTCCAGCTTTATGCTGAAGCATAAACCCAGGCAGGTGAGAGCAGTCCTGGCGCAGTGGGATGTCAGCGCCCTCGGGAAGGAGAGGAATGGCGTTTTGGTGGAGTTTCTGAATTCTTTAAAGAGCTCGTCTCTGAACAGGGGCAGGGAACAGTCTATTTTCTTGAAACTCAGGCTTCACAGAGAGTCCCGCTCTCCCATGACATCTTCAAACGCGGCGCTGGCAGAGGCGGCGCAGCTGCGATTGAAATCTCCGGTTAGTCGGAAGCCACAGCCGGCGTGGGTCCTGGAGGGACTGGGATGGGGAGCAGAGATGAAATATGCTCGGCTCCTTAGAAGCTTGGTCCTCTCCATCCTCTGCCTCCTGTCACTGATTTCTTTTAAACTATGATTTCTTTGCTTCCCTGTGCTTCTCAGACTGGTCCTTTTCTTGTGCAGGAGGCTCTGTGAGCAGTGTGGGATCTTCCGGCACGTCCAGCAAAAGGCATCAGCCACCTGCTGCTGGAGTGCTGGCAGTGCTGGGGGTGTTGGGAGTACCTTGAGAAGAGTGTGCTTGTAGCTCTTCACTCCTGCAGTGGCGCACGGGCTTGGTAGCAAATACTGAAGAGCATAGGTTTTGGTTGAGCTGTGATTCAACCATGTAAGAATGAACAGACAAGTTTGCAAATAAAAGCTAAATATCTCCTGTGTGCATTTGTTTTGTGCTTGTCTCTGGCCCAGGTGCAGTGGAGCACTGGGGAGAAATGTTTTCACTTTCATTCATTAGTAACTGAAACCCATCTTCCCCAGAAACACAGTCAGAGCTTGCCCCAGCTTGACTGCTAATCTGCATCACCCTGCTGCAGTCCTCAGATTCACTCTTAATTCATTCAGTGGGTTTTTGTGAAGGAGCAAGTGATATTGCAAGGCAGATTTGGTGTGAGTGATCACTTGCCTGCTGCCTTGCAAGGGCAAGGCTCAGTGGAGCATCTTGGCTCGTCCTTCACCTCCTTTTGAAGACTCCTTCCTGCATTCAGGTGACATAGCATATTTGGTTCTCAACTAGGACCATGCAAGAGAAAGGAAAGGACAGCAGGTTTAAAAGTCATCCTTTCAGTTGGAGGAAGTAGGTGAAAGGTCTGGTTTTGTTATATTGGGTCTACGATGAGCTCTGTGACAATCCTAAGAAGATCGAATGGATGCTGGAAATAACTTGATAAACAGGGTGTTTCACAGGTGGGGCCACATTTGGTGAAGTCTGTGCATCTGGGAGAGCAAATTCAGAAGGATGAGAATCAGTGATGCTCAAGGGTCTTGTGTGTAGACATTTGAAAGGAAAAGATGGACAAACGTGTCTTTCACATGTCAGAGATGTAACAGATGTGGAGGAAGATCCATTAGCATGGGAGGAGATTTAATTAACCTGAAAAGCAGAGAATAATGAAGTAGTTGTATCACTTCTGGATCAGGCACCATGTTTTGTGGCCCCATAGTGGATGTGGTCAGTAATGCAATCAGTTTCTTTGACCAAATGTCATTTCCCCTCAAGAACATGTTGATAAGAGGGTGAGATAACAAACCTGAACTTGCAGACCAAAAGAGCCTCTGGCAGGTTGACAGTGGCTTTCTTTATGAACTCATGCATGGCTATAGCAGGAAAAGCACCTGTCTTCTATAGTGAGGAGTGCTAGAGTGACTCACCTCTACCTACCAAACCCTCAAAACCTCCCAGTATGCTCCAGAGATGTAACAGGGACAGCTGGCTGTGGAGCAGGTTTTGCAATGGAGCAGAATGATTTTATATAATACAGGTGCTTGGTATTCATCTGCATAATTTTCTATGCTCCTCTACACACCAGCTGAAAAATATAATGAATGTCTTGCATGTTGTCATGGTTTAACACAAGCTGGCAACTGAGCACCACACAAGCAAAGCAAACCTAGGAATTTGTTCACCACATCAGCAGGCAAGTGTTCATCCATTTCCAGGAAAGCAGGGCTCCATCATGCGTAATGGTGACTTTCGAAGACAAATGCCATCACTTCAAACATCCCGTCCTTCTTTCTTCTGACTGTGTTTCTGGAGAAGATGGTTTCAGTAACTAATGAATCATCTTCCCTGTGGATTGCATACTCCTCTCTACTTCAGTTAGTGTATCCCTGTGCAAACCAGACTGCCTAGCTCTTGAACCCAAATAACTCTTCCTTTCTCAATCTATCTTCCAAAATCCTATTTTTTTAGTAGATGTGGGCTTAGTAGAGGTTTAAGAGGTGAAAACTTGCTGCATTGATCTCCAAATGTGTAGTTTCACCCAATTAATTTCAGTGTAGCAAATAGAGTTCAAATTTCTGCTGAAGTGATTTGTTAAGTCAGGAGATAAATACAGGACTTCACCTACTTCATGTTAATTAGATGTCAATTCATAAATGCTGGCATTTGATGCTTTTGCAAAAATTGCCCCCAGATGTGATTAGAGTCTCTCTTAAACACTTAGCTAGTGGAGGAGATAAATCTTCCTGCCTATTGGTCTTCTACTTTTTCCTGGGCATAAATTAACCTCCTGCTTACACCTCTGTAGCTCCAGTGGCCATATGGTTACTGTGGTGAGTTACGCCATCTCCTTTGGTGACAAACATCTAAATAGGGCTCAACTATTGCCAACCTTGCTTCACCTCACCCTGAAATTAGATTTAAGCCCAAGACTAAGAAGTCAAGGCTAGTGCACTGATTTAAAACACTTTGAATTTTTTTCTTGCTTGAAATAGTCTTTCCCTTTGCACTCATGTAGTGCAACAAAAAGCCATCTTAATAAATGAAAGAAGTGACATTCAGCAATGCAATTTAAGACCTAGATAAGTCAGATGTTAAACACCTAAGGGGTATAATCTCCTTTTAATGTGAGCACAATTCCTATTAACATTAATACAGGGTTGTACAGTAGCTTCAAAAGGAGAGTATGCACCTAAAAGTGCAAATTAGCACTTACAAAATCTATTGATAAATTATTAAAGCATATCATTAAAGCGTAGCCACACCTCCAGATCATTAGAGCAAGTCAAGACCAGCAAGGTGGCATGCGCAGTGCTCCCTCATTATAACAAGAGCTAAAATGTCATTTAGTCACCAAAATGAAACTAGTACAAATATTGGTTCATCAGCCCTCACTCCATGCAGAATTTGAGTTTTAAGAGCTTGAACTTCTCTTCTTTAAATGCAAATGAGCACCAGGGGATGCTTTTAATGCAGGCCACTACTTAGAAATCAGTGCTTAAAAAGGAAATTAAAAGCAAAACCCCAAAACCTTAGGGAGTATGTTGTCATCACAACTTTTTGTTGTTTATGTGTCACCATGACCACAATAAACCTAGCACTTCCTTCCCCCTGGGGATTCAGACCTGAATTACCAGGTCTGCCACAATTTACTCACATTTGCTCCAGTGAGTTTTGTGGTTGACACCAGCAGATTTGATGGTGCAGCAAAAGCCACTGGTGCAGGCACTCCCCTGGTGGAATCCCCTTGGTTGTCCTCTCCTGGTCCAGCAAGGTGGACCTCCCTGAGGTCGCAATGTCCAGGCTCCCATGGCCACGCAGGCAGCAGCTCGCCCCCTCCTGGTTGCTTGCCCAGTCGAATGGATGTGGTCTCATTGGTCATTTGCAGACCAGAGCTACTTATTTCTCTCAGCAATGACTTCCCCAGAGCACACATTTTGTGGAGTCATCATTCTGTGTGCATGGTAGAAACAATCTTGAAAATACTGGGCACTGGGAAGGGTGGACGCAGTACATGCCTGGGAGCACTGGGACTGGGCATCTATTCCCACTTCCAGCACTAACCCCTATCTCCAACAACATGAGAAAGCAAAGCAATGGCAACAAAGCAAGCACAAGTACTTCTGAACCCCAGGCTGTTACTGTGATGCCCATCTAGGCAGATCTATCCCCAGAAAATATTGTCAGCCCATTACCTATGGCTTTTTAATTATTAACTGGTTTTGACAACTCATCCACATTAATTCCCTGCCTTTCAGGACACTGTATCTCTCGGAAATTACCCTTTTACTTTCTCTTTGTTAGATTAACCAGACGTGGGTGTCTCCAGCTTTCTTCATAATCCATGTCCCAAAACAAAATTGCTTTTTGGTTACCCCCCACAGCACTTTTACAGCCCTAGTGATGTCTCCCCTTTCACAGGAGAAGCAGGATTGTCGGAACCAGTCTCAGTCTATCTCTCCAAGTGCGTATTTACAGGATTGCAATCACCCTATAATCCAGGTAGGGAGTTAAATAGAGCATAGCTATCTTTTTCTTTGAGGGTCCAATTTACTCAATCTGTGATGATTTTTAATGCACTAAAATAGTATTTCCCCCCACAATTCAACATGCAGATTGACACGGTTCATAGCCACTAATGCTACTAATTTATAGGGTATTGTCTTCACCCTTCCAGGGATATTTTCTTCATTCTAAAAAAATTGGCTATTTCTGTATTGCGTTGTGTAAAAACCACTGTCCTTAAATCCAGACTCCAAACCCATTTAATAAATCAATTTTCGAAAAAAAGAAAGAACCAAAAAACATTCACATTAACATTACTGAATGAGGAGTAGATGTCCAGAAAACAGCACCTTAGTGGTGATTCTGAGTTTAAAGTAATGCCAATTCTCTATGCTATTGTCAATCTTGCAGCAGGTGAAGTGAATGCAAGAACTCCCAATTTCAGGAGCCAAATAAATATACAAGTCATAGAATCATAGAACAGTTAGGGTTGGAAAGGACCTTAAGATTATCTAGTTCCAACCCATCTTCCATGGGCAGGGACACCTCACACTAAGCCATGTCACACAAGGCTCTGCCCAACCTGGCCTTGAACACCTCCAGGGATGGAGCATTCACAACTTCCCTGGGTAACCCATTCCAGTGCCTCAACACCCTTACAGTAAAGAATTTCTTCCTCATATCCAATCTAAACTTCCTCTGTTTAAGTTTGAACCCGTTACCCCTTGTCCTATCACTACAGTCCCTAATGAAGAGTCCCTCCCCAGCATCCCTATAGTCCCCTTTCAGATACAGAAGGCTGCTATGAGGTGTCCATGCAGCCTTCTCTTCTCCAGGCTGAACAGCCCTAGCTTTCTCAGCCTATCTTCATATGGGAGGCGCTCCAGTCCCCTGACCATCTGTAAAGGATAAACCACATCAAACCAGATAGATACATTCTTCTGAAGAAAAGTGGTTAAAAAAGTGCCTAGGAGATCTTCTAAAATTCAAATAAATAATAAAGACTCTTTAGTTTTTAAACTAATTTAGCTAAAAAATCAATATTCTGAATGTGAGGTATCTGGACTCCTGATTCTGCAAGCTTTGGAGCTGGCAGCAGCAAGTGAGCTATGGTTTTGTGCATAAAATACTAGTCAAGATGAGGTGGGAACAGGAGAGGCAGAGTAAGATGAAGGTTAGAATGACACCTCTGATGATGGCCTATCATGAATTTTTTTAAGTTTCCAAACAAAGAGCAATAAAGGTCAGCTCCCTTCCACTGAATTCAGCTAATACCTCATTAATACCAATTGAAATCACATGCCTATCAAAAAAGAGACAAGTCCATATGTGCTCAGTTACTGCTGAAATCTAGGTTGCCTGATCTCTCATCCTTCTCTAGCCTAATACTCCATATCATGCTTTTGAGATGGTCTCTGAAAGCACGTTTTTTCTGATGGCATCTTAAATAAGTGGGTGACTACATAACATAAGACCTTTCATTTTCATCTCCTGAACGCTGGTTTGGATCATCCCAGTCCCTGACTTGAAACCTTATTGGCAGCTTTCCACGCTGCTTCTCAGCTCACAAATCCACAAGCTGTTGCCAAAGAGTAGCTCCTTTTGCTGCACCATGGTGGAAGACATGTGGCATGTTATCTCCACCAGCTTCTGTCACTGGAATGTTGGGACAAAAACCAGGAACTGAACTGAAAGTACAAAAAAGCCTTTCTCCTGCACTGCAATGGCTGTCCTCTCCCTTCCTCGGGTCTATGTTTGAGGATACCATAGAGGGAGACCAGATAAGAGGCTGCTGCAGCATCAACTAGAGCTGATTGCTAGCTTGGGTGTTGCCATGGTGGTATTTTCCAGCAAAGTTGAAAATATGGACTTTTGGGGCTGGGTTTAAACTAAGATCAGCTCTGAGTAGAAGGTTTCAGGTGAACCAGCTGTCCAGGGACCTCCCTAAGACTCAGTGGTGCCCGTACCAATATCTCCCTTAGAAACCCAGCATCATTACCACTAAAAGAGTTTTAGTTATTCCACACATTACATTGAAAACAATCTTTCCTTTTAAAAAATAATTATCCTGTGAAAATGCATTTTATCTCTCTAATAAGAAATCATTAATTAGGAGATATTGACCCAATGAGCTGTGATAGTTTGGTGGATGACGAACACTGCTTTTAATCAGACCTTTTACAAGCTAGTGGATGTTAACTTCTGGCTGTTAATTATTCACACCTTCAAGTATTCAGATGGTTAGAATATTTCATGAATGCCCTTCTTTTTATTTAATAGTGACACTGGATTTCATGAGCTAGGAATTGCACTTATTAATTTACAGTCATTTTGCATTTCCATGCCAGTCATTTAGCATTAACTCTCTGTTTAAAAATAATAAATGACCTCTGACTCTCTATTGTCTGTCATAATTAGCATACTGTCTTTTAAAGAGGAAAGCATGTTTTCTCTTCATTAACAGTAATATTACTCAGGAAGACAATCAGTAAGTCCGTGATGTAGAAGCTGCTGTGGACGCCAAATTACCTTCTCTACCAGGACAAAATCAATTAATACCACTAGGGATGTCATTATTGTCACATTATGTCACCGGATATACTCTAGGGTAAATAAATGATTTGTGGAATTTTTAATGCTGCCACTGGAAACCCAAAGCTGAGCCACATGGGTGGTAGGACCAGCCAGCTGGGGGGTCTGAGCACTATGCATCTTTGCCCTTCCCTGGGGTCCAAATCGCTGCTGGTGCAAAAATGAGGGGGAAAAAGGTCAACTGAACATGGGGCCAGGGCAGCACAGAGCTTAGGCGCTGTCAATGGCACTCATATCCTGCCATCCTTTATGGAGCATCACCCAAAGTCATTTAGCATCACCCACACAGACT
>JAOEHY010038597.1:0-27581 GCA_025447955.1 Psilopsiagon aurifrons
ACAGTTCCATGTCCTTTTTATGTTGAGGACACCAGAACTGCACACAATACTCCAAGTGAGGTCTCACGAGAGCAGAGAATGTTGAGTTCTAATGGGTTTTGGTTTTTAATAAGGAGGGAGCTGACAACAGGATGAAGTTGCAGCAGACAAGGCTGGGTTTGAGTGAAAGCTGCAATTTTGATACCTGAATAGAACTGAATCCTCTTAACTTGGTTTCTCCTACCTCAAAACATTGGAATTCTATTCCAAACATGGCCTTGATAGAGGCTAATCCTAATCCTGATTGAGGGACTGGCGCAGCACTGCTTTTTGAGTGGTAGCTTCCTAACATGCAATAGGTCAGTTTACTGGTTCAGAAGCATGCCTAGTAAGAAACTTTCTTTGCAAAGCAGCTGACATCATTACTCCGGCTATGTTCTGATACACAGGCACCTCCAGGTTGCTTATGTACAGCTGTAAAAATTGTTAGACTTCCCCAACATTCCAGACACCAGAGTTCCTTTTGATACGTTATGGTTGAGTGCTCTTTCCCCTTCATACTTTTATTTTGATTCTTCAGTCTTATGTAGTTTTCTTATGACCCATTTTGACATATGCGCTTTCGCAAGATCAAGCTGCTAGCTGCTTTGGAAAGGCGTTTTATTTATTTCTGGTGTTGTTATTCACACATGTGGACAGAAGGAATAAAAGGATTAATGGCTTAGGCAAAGATTTACAGCTTCGTTTTGTAGCACAGAAGTTTATATAGGCGTTTACACTTTGTGGAGCTTGTGTTAGCATACCTTTTCTGAGGTTTCTCTGGGTCTGTGTGATCTCAGAAAAAAACAACCATGTTTACTCTTTCTGTACCCCCTTTTCCCTGTCGATTTTGTAGCTGGGGCTTAACATTTCCAAAATTTGTGTCTTTTAATATTTCAGTGAGCTGGCATTTACGCATCTTGTTAGATCTTCACAAAGATGGCGGCAGTAACTATTTTAGCCTGCTGTTGCTTCTGAGCAGTTAGCAGTTCTGGAGTATGCACTGTCTGATCCCTTTACAAGATGCTCCCTGGCCTTGAGGATGAACAGTAGCAGCTTCTGCCACAGGCAGGGAGCTGGTGAGATGCTCCACCAGCAATGCTGTGGCTTCTCCCTCTAGCCAGGAGAGCCATTTGCCAGGAAGAAACTTGCACTGAGCTTCTGTGCACCTTGCCCTGTAAAAGCAGGCTCTCCTCTCATTAACCCAATGGCTTGTTTTGCTCCTGGCAGTGCTGCATGGGCAGGTGTACCGGTTTTGCACCCTGGAGGGGACGTGGCTGCTGAAGGAGAATTCAACGCTGCCCTGGAGGAACCTGTCCGAGTGTGAAGCCTCTGACCAGGTTAGAGTTTCCATCTCTTGTTGCTGTTGTTGTTTAGGACAAAACAGAAGAGAAAAAAAATACAGTCATTGATGCTCGTGCATTTGTGTCCTGTTCTGAGTGCCTTGTTACAGTGAGCTTAATGGTAAGGGGCATCATGCTTCTCTTCAACAAAGGGAATGTGGAGGGTAGATGAGAGCCGGTTTCAGTGTATGTGAGAGAGCCAAGAGAAGTGAACCAGGTAGTCCCAGCTGCGATGCAGGGCAGGGGGCTCAGCAGCAGCCCACCCAAATGGAGTGACCCAATTGCCTTTTCTTACATTCACAAGTTGTTACAGTAAAGTGAGTGTTTATTCTCAATGTCTTGTTAGCAGCTATTAAGGTGATTAAGATGAACTGAACTGAAGGACATTTGCTTTTTACCTTTGGGCAGGGGGGCTTTTTACTTGTTTGGAGTTTGTTGGGTTTTTTTTGTCTTTTTACCTTAATTTGCCATGATCGATGGAATTAGTCGTGTCAGTGTTATTTTCTTGCCCTAGTGCTTTATACTCTGCAGGGAGCTGAGACAACCGGGCACCAAATGAAGGACAGCATAGGGATTTCCAGGGGATTTTTGTCAGCCACTGGCGTCAGCTAGCTCACTGTGCGTTCTTATGGCACATGATACCATTACTGCTGTGAACCTCCCAAGGGCAATGCTTTTTCTCACATAAATTGAGTGCACTCTGTCCGTCCCAGGGTACTGGGAGCTAGCACACACCTAGCCAAAAGAGTTCAAGTATATGAAATTCCGAAGTGCTGCAGGGCCTGTGCCCTCTTGAGTTCCCATTCCTCAATGCCTCATTCTTCTGAAGTAATAAATGGCTGCAGACTGGAAGGAGATAGGAAAAGAGATAGCTTCTGATTCTTTAAATATATTAAAATTTATTTTTTTCCTTTAATTTTCAGCTTTATTTGCTGTCCCTTCTTTGTTCTGGGGTATCTCAGCAGAGTGTGTTATCTTGAACAACTAGGCCTACACTTTGTATTGACTTTTCCTTGTTTGCCGTTATGGTTTCTTCCAGAGCTGTGTTGGGACATGCCAAGGAGAGAGATACCTCATGGAAACATTTGGCCATTTGGCACCTGCCTCCAAGTTTCCACACACTGACCCACATGCTGAAACCCTGCATACATGTTGTCAGTCCCTGAAATGTGAACAGCTGTGTTTGGTTTTACAGCTAATATGTATAGAGCCCTATAACAACCTACTTTGTTTTAAGCATCTTGTACATGAGAACAAAAGGTTGCTTTGATCAGTTAGCTGTTTATTATTTACAGTTGTTGCTAAAACAAAATCCAAAGGGTTTGTGATTGAATCCTTATTGCTTTACTTTGTGTGTAATATGGATTTGATCTGCATAGATGCTTTAAACTGCTGAGTCTCAGTCGTTTACCTGAGCTTTGATACTGAAGACATTTTAGTTTTCATAAGGCAGCTCTTGTATCATTCCCTTTAAATCATTAACCTAGCAAATCCCTGGGGATCAGCCTGTATGTTCACCTTAAATCCTGTCCCTTCAAAGTACATCTGAATAGCTGTACTTACTTCTGAAGTACAAGCATATTCCTTTGTACAGCACAGGTCCCAGGAGTCAATTGCAGAATTAGCAGCTTGAAGAAGGCAAGTGAAATGCCCTAGTATAAATAGACTAAGGTACGTGCTTTGAAGTTAACCAGAATAGAGAATATGAATGTACCTCTCAGGCTGAGCAATAATCCTGTAGCTTTTAAAATACTTCTCCCTAAAGATTTTTGGCCAGCCCTTTCAAACAAAGGTCTCAGTAGTCATGTCTTCAACAGAGAATCTAAAGAGAGCCACAGGCCAGGACTGGCAGAGAGGTGCAAGCATCTGTGGTGCTCTGGCCCACACTGGGTTGCTCCCTCCTGGACAGTGCTGTAGCACCTAGGTCCTGAGATGGTGGGGTATAGTTTGTTACCAGGAGGTTACATAGTTGAGACAGAAGATAGACTATTTGGAGGCAGAACATAGTTGTATGAATGTAAGCATGCTTTGCCTTAGAATCAGTGAATGGAACTTGACTTGATTTACCTCTACGTATGGATGTAGTCAGAGGACCACCCTATGTGTTCAAGTCTGAAAACATCAATTTTACTGATTTTACTGCAGGACTGAGTTGTGTCTGTGATTCCTGCCATCTGTTTAAGACTTGCTTTTGTGGTGATTTCTGCTTCTCCAACTTGTTATGAAATAATGTCACGTTATCTATTTCCTAGCCTGGCTGTTTAAGCGAACACCTGGGAGCACCTGGGAATTAAGATTAAGTTTTTATTTCTTTAGAGCATAAAGAAAGTGGAAGACTTGATTTGATATGTGCATTGAAACTTGAAAGTGGGAGGATGATTTCTGGTTATCATTAAGAACAGTTAGAAAGCAGCTGGAAGAAAAGAACTGAAGCCCATGAGCTGTGTCTTTTTCCCCCTCCCCCGTTTTGTTTTTCTTTTTTTCTCCTTTATATGCTCTCAGGATGCACCAGAAGAACAGCTCCTGAATTTGTCCATCATATACACCATTGGATATGCTCTTTCCTTCTCTGCCCTTGTAATAGCAACTGCCATTCTTCTTGGATTCAGGTAACTGGCAAAGCTCTGAAGTGAGTGGGGAAAAGGTGTTACTTTTTTCCATATGATAGTATTGGACTTCAACAGACTTTCTCCATTTGATTATTTTTTCCCTTCTATCACCTCATTATTTCTCTATCTTATGTCACTTCTGTGGTCCTTCCTACAACCATTTTTTCTCAAAATGCAAGTAAAATTCTCAAATTTTTGCAGTGTTACTTGTGTGAATGAGTGCAACAAATTATTATATCAGTTAAAATATTTTGTTGTGACTTTCTTATTTCAATTAAATTCCAACTGGAAGAGATGGGAGGGGAGCGCAATTCCAGCATTTCCTCATGGTGTTGCTTTGCAGATGAAGCACTAGTCTGGCGCTAGTGAGAGGACACTTAAGACAGAAGCTTTCATCTTGCCTTGCTTGGAATACACAGAGCATAAATTTCAGTCTGGCCCAGCTCCCTGCTACTGTATATCGCCAGGTCCCATCGTCCCTTTTACAGACTGGTGAGGCTGCCTCCTAAAAAAAAAAAAAAAGCACAGCTTTCCATCTCCTGGTGCTCTCATTTGAAATCAAGAAATCAAGTCAGGAACCTTCAGTGCTCTGATCCTTAAGAAACTTCCTTCCCTGACTAAAGAATTATCATTGCCAGTTAAAGATCATTTTCTCTGGTGCCAGCACTCTATTTTAGCAGGCAGTCCTACTCCTTTTCACCCTTTTAAGTGTTTATACCCCTTATGTATTTAAAAAGATCAGTCATGCCTTTTAGCTTCTCATTTCCAAAACTAAAACTATAGAAGCCTTCTAATGTTGCACCACACCTTTTAGCATTGTATTATCCCTCCTCCTTCCAGTGGAGAAGCATAGGCTAGCAATCTCAAAGATTTAAAATTACTGCAGAAATGCAGAGGTGTGCTCACCCTCTGTGAATGCCATGGGATAATTCATTTGTGTGCATTGTACCTGTGCAACTTTGGGACTCATTTGACAAGATGCCAGATGTCTTGAAGTCTCCAAATGTCTCTCACATAAGTTCTTACTTCTTGTTTCACCCATCAGTGATACTTCTGAGTAATCTTAACAGGGCAAACATAAAGGTCGCAGAGCACAACCATATACTTTTGGAAAGGAAGAAGGATGTGAATGTGTTTTGTTAGGGAACATGAGTAAGTTTGTCTCTTAATCTTCTATGATAACTTGTAGAAGACAGGGAATTTTGGTGCCTTAACTTTTGTGGAGAGATGCTTTCATATTTTTAACTCGTACTGTGAAGCAGGAATTGAGGAAGTGTACACAAATATGTGCTTCTGATATTGAAAATGAATTTTCAGGATGTTAAAGGGGACAAGAGTCTTGGTAAAACTGTCACCAATGTGTTTTGTGCTTTCCTGTCAAAATTATCTGAGGAAAAATTGGTCCTAGATCTCATGAAATACATGAGACCTATCTCTATGTGCACTGCAGTTGCTGGATTTTGATTGGAACCTCTGTTTGTGGCCTCTCCCCAGTAGCTGCGCAACCTCAACAAATACGGATCAAAATCTAATTCAGTGGCACCAAATGCTGATGTTCTCCCCTTTTGTAATAAGGAGGCCTTTTTAAGTTCCTAGACTACAGAATAACCCTTGGTTTTAATAATGATAAAACAAAAGGAACAATGTATCTCTAGTGTCCAATTTTGCATTCTCTGAAAGAAATGGAAGAAAAGTCCAGTTTCAGTGATGGAAGCTGAACTAGGGCCATTACTTTGTGACTGAAACAATTTAAATAGCTTTTATTGCTTGTAGCAGAAATACTCTGTAACTACTTGCAATCTATTTTCTTCAGTTGGTTAATTTACATAATTTCTTTCAATCCGTAGCAGTGCTGTTGGGTAGCAACAAATAAATTCTGAGTTAAAAGAAAATAGATATTAATCATACATCAGTTTTGAAATAAGCTATGACTTAAAAGTGTTGCAGAAAATTCTATTTGAGCTATGGAAAAAAAGTTCTCCTTCGGTGCAGAACCTGTAACTTTCAGTCCAAGTTCATTTTTCTACACAAATTTATAGGACAATAAAAATAGACATAGTCTTTCTGGAACAATTACTGTCTATCATATGTTACTTGTATCTTTTTAGTATCAGAAAAGAATCATACCTAGTGTATCATCCTTTGAAACAAAGGATGATGTGTGCAGAAGAAGGGAAGGAAAATGTTTGTGGGTAAGGCTGTCATAAAACAGTGGCAGCACCCTGCAGTTGGATGCCATTTACATGACTGCAGTTTCTTTTGCTATCTCTTAACATGCTCTTTTTTGGCAAGTAGCAATTTTATTATCTTTACAGCTGGCTGCTGAAATTCAAGAGGGTTTTTTACATGGTTGGGTTTTTCTTTTGGTTGTTTTTTGATTTGATTTTTGGGGTTTTTTTTGGTGGGTTTTTTTTTTTCAATTCTGAATGGAGAGATCAAATTTCTGTTCCTTTTACTTCTACAGAAAGTATTTACAGTTCCCTCAGGGGGTGATCTGAATACAGATTTTTCTCTTGTTAAAGTGTTAATTTACAGGTTGATGCTTTTTTATTGTGGGTTTGGGCACAGCCAGAAGCTGCACTGCACACCAGTTCCTGAGCCAAGTGCAGTGACATTGGGGTCGATTCAAAGAGATTAGATTCAGCCTTATGTGATATTTAACTGTTTTGAGTCCTCTCAGATACTTCTTCTGAAAAATATTTTTACACTTTTTTAACTTGGAATGTATTTTTTTCCTTCCACACTGATCTCCTTCCTTCCCTCATACACTTGGGGCTAGGGTTTGGAATGTCTTTTCCTTGAAAGTGATTTCTTCCCAAAACCACTTTGAAATCCCTACAGTTATGGGATTTCCTCTGGTACCTCCTGATTTCCAACAGGGCTTATTTCTTCCCTCAGTCCTATGTGTCCTAGTGGATCATGACTGATTCTTCCTTTTTACAGACATCTGCATTGCACAAGGAATTATATTCACCTGAACCTGTTCACCTCATTTATCCTTCGGGCTATATCAGTCTTCATTAAAGACTCAGTGGTGAAGTGGATGTACAGCACAGCCACACAAGAGCACCAATGGGAAGGACTTATTGCCTACCAGGTAGGGACAGACACTGGGGTAGTCCTCAGGATATCGGAGTCATCTCTGCAGTGTGTCTGGATGACAGCAGATAATTGAATGTTGTAGCTGTGCCACCCTGTTCTTGGGACAGGCAAGTAGTTGATGCTATGGTGTGTTTCTCTGCCTGTGGGAAGTTTGCCTATACTAGACAGAAGAAACATGAAGAGGTGGACTTCTGATATATATATATATGTACACATATACACATGCCTGTATCTTTTTGCCATGCTGCAGGTTCATTTCTTTCTGGCAGTGACAAAAGGGCTTTCATTTCCCTAAGCCAGTACCTTTTGTGATAGGACTGTCTGTCTTGTATAATGACCAAATTAGTTGGTCATTCTTGGAGGTCTTTATAATCTGTTGATGATGAGGAAATAAAAAAAAAAAAAAGTATCTGATTAAAATGCAAATTTGAAAGCATTTAGAAAAGCTTTGGAGAAACAGGCCAATTAAATACTTCTAATTGAAGGGAGAGGATATACAACTCTTGTGAATGATGAAAGCATGCTTTCCCCATTCAGATGTGGTATACAAAATGTACTTGAATCTTCAAAGACAGGATATTCATTGTCTGTATAGCTCTTGTGTTTCTAGAACATGGGTACAGCATTTACTGCAGCAATGCAGGGTGGGGATTGTAAATGGTACATCTTCTGGTGCATACATAGTTCCCATCCTTTTCTGACACTTTGCCTAAGGCTTAAGCACTAATGCCAAAAGTGAGTCTTAAATGATGTCTGATTTCTTCTGATCTGCAATGTATAAACTGGCCAAAAGTGATATTGTAATACATATCTTAAATGGTTTGGAAATATTCATATTGTCATTCATTCAGTGTTCACATTCAGTGTTCACATGTCAGTCATTCCCTACTTCCAAAAAAAAACTAGGCTGTATGTTTCCATCAGATCTGATGGATGTATTTATTAGGTAATCAGTTTTCGTAGTTATCTAAAGCCCTACCGACCGCCTCTCAGTGATTTACTAGCCAAGAGAGACTTCGCACTTAAATGTGATGCACGGAGCAGTATTGCAGTTCTGTCAAAAATCTTTGCTTTGTAAAACAGTATTATGACATCCACTACTTGCTCTTTAGTAAATTCTCAAGTGCAGAACAGAATACCTGGGGAAGTGAAAAGATTTGCTGGCTACAGTTAATACAGAACCTTTCACTTTCAGTACAGTACATTTACAGCACTTACAGTACCTTTCATCTTTGTGTTGTGCTTTTCAAATTACAATCAATTGGTTATTGAGGAGAAAATGCAGAACATGCAATTTAAAGATTTTTTTTTTTTTTCTTTTAGGGAAGAATGTTGAAATCATCTCTCGGCAGCGTATAGCACCTATTACTGGCTTCTGCCCCTTTAGTACTTGAATGTGGTTAATTTAGCAAGTGTTGTTTTGAGGAGCAAGAGTAGGAGAGAGAGCAAGTCTTTTGGGTTAGTATCTCTTTATTCTCAGTCCCTCTTGCATTCATTTGAGCTGTGCTTTCTTCCATCACAGGAATCACTTAGCTGTCGATTGGTCTTCGTGATGATGCAGTATTGTGTGGCTGCAAACTACTACTGGTTGCTGGTGGAAGGCATGTACCTGTACACTCTACTGGTTCTTTCAGTCTTTTCAGAGCAAAGGATTTTTCGACTTTATCTCTGTGTTGGCTGGGGTAAGTTGATATTTCCATATGTCTGCCAGTGGCTGCATGCACCGGCAGACTGTAGGAAAAATCATTGTATTTTGGTTGTAGTTCTGCCCAGTTCAGTCCTGCGCTCCCCATTCCCTTTGTGTTTCTGATCCCTTATTTTTTTTGAGCTGGAGGGTGCTGGGTCAGCACAGCTCCTGGATGGTTATGCAGCAGAGGCTGTGGGTTCATAATGTAGGGGCTGTGCAACAGTGCAGTAACTCTGCAAACCAGTGACAGGCACACTGTACTTTTCCTGCAAGGCTTCCCAATGCAAAATACATGGGGGTGATTCCAGGTGAGTGTGGACTTCCCTGGACTCCCCTGCTTCATCTCTTGAAAGTTTCCCATTGCATTCAAGCATGTAACTACTTGAGGTGCAAAATAGCAATCACACCTTGCATCTGATCAAAGATAACAGTAGAGAAATGCTGGCAGCATGAGCTAGGGAGATGTAAAGGGGCTGCTGGCAGGAGATGTTGGATTGTTTATGTGGGAAGAGCAGGTCAAGTACTGATTGCCAGGCAAAAAAGTGGTCAGTGTGCACATGCCATGGGCATGTATATGCTTGAGATCAAGAGCAGTGATGCCATGAAATAAGTTCATTCAGTCAGTCACCTTCAGAAGGAATGCTGAAGCTTTAATTCTTTCATTGTCCAGTTAGCCAGAAAATATGTTACTGTTCAGGATTAATCCTGGTTTTGGAACAGTCCCTCGTGTGCTTTTATTGCATTTTCTCTCTTGCTCTTCTCCCCCCTCCCTTTTTGGTGGAAATCAAGTGACTTTTGGAAAGCTGAAAGTAAATCCAAGTAAATACAGCAAGTACTTTCACAGATACTAGTTTGAAGATTTAAATTGCTTTGGCTGTCCTCTCTCTATGGATTTGCCACCTCGGAATATTGTAGCAAATTAGTTCACTGCTAAAATGCATATAAACAGCTTACTGTGAATTACCCAGTGCTACTGAACAGTGATATGTGAGGAGCAAAGGCTTTCCAGAATATTGATGGGAATAAATAAATGCAAGTAATAGCAGCTTTCTGCTGGAGAATTTTAGTTTTAAAAGTTCTACATCTTCCATTATTGTTTTACATAGGACATACAGGGAAAACAACAGCACCTTGTATACCAGTTTAATCATACTTTATGAAAAGCTGTACCCTCAATTAAAAAAAAAAAAAAAGGAGGAAGGGGAATAGTGGAGCTATCCTAAAGTACTGACTGAGGTCATGAAAGGAAATGGAAAATTAGAGCAATATTATATCTAGCCAAATCCTGAGGGTATTGTGGTGGTTTATAAGATTTGATCTGAATCACTTCTAGTTAGTTTGTGTCTTACAAAAGCAGACAGCAGAAACAGAAGGTGCTGGTTTAGTTCTCCCTTTACAATATAAATTTTGCTACTGTTGAATTTCTGGATGAGTTTGTGGAAAATGAGTGGCAATGCCAGAACTTGGCTTTCATCCAAGCTTCCTAGAAAAGCTCTGCTTGGCCCATTCAGTACTCATCTGTACAGTTTCTTGCTAATCTAGATATAGCTGCATGTGAAAACCTTGCCAGTGATTCTCCACCTTCAAATGCAAAAAGATCTGCTAGTTCAGTGTTCCCAGATTAGTTATACCAGGTAACAGTTTAGTCTCTAAAAGTGGAAAGACATGAAGATTTTTTTCACTTTCTTGCTTCTTCACTGGTGTTTCCATTTTTTGGGTGCTCTGAAATCTCACCAAATACCTTTCTGGCATATGTAATGCTCAGAATATTTAATTTTTTGAGCAGCATGATAGAGAAGTCAGTATGTTCCTGTTTTTGCTGTGAAAGTGCTGCTCTTTGAAATACTTTATCAATTGTAAAAATAAAGCTGGATCCAAAAATAAATACATATTTGATTGTCAGAAATTATTTGATACCTGGACCCTTTGTTCTGTTAATGAATTGTTCTCTTAAAGGATAATTTTTAACTTGTTCATTACTCATCATTTGATGAATTTTTATGTTTTAAAATTTCATGTCTGTATTGTTCACACACTTAGTGAGTGTTAGTCATTTCATGTTATTTCTTCTAATTAGAAGCAAACTTTTGTGATCACTCACAGACCATATGGTACTGTTGCTGTCTGAATAGCTTCTGCAGTCTCCTGTATGATCATGTTTGCACTTGTACTTCTCTCAAATGTGCATATGAATAAAACCATGTGTTTTCTTCAAGACTTTTGTCCATGTGAATGTTTGCACGTACTGTTGGTCATGAATATGAGGAAGAAATTCTTTACTGTAAGGGTGGTGAGGCACTGGAATGGGTTGCCCAGGGAAGTTGTGAATGCTCCATCCCTGGCAGTGTTCAAGGCCGGGTTGGATATAGCCTTGGGTGGCATGGTTTAGTGGGAGGTGTCCCTGCCTATGGCAGGGGGTTGGAACTAGATGACCTTAAAGTCCTTTCCAACCCTAACTATTCTATGATGCTATGATTCTGTGTTTGCCCTGTTATGCTTCTTTCAAGGAACTCTGGGTCTCAAAAAAACCCCCAAGAAACTAGAGCAAATTATTTCCTTGAGTTAATCCCAAGCAAAACTGTAATGTAAGGGCCAGATTTCAAATAGGTAGAACTGCCCCAATACAATTTCTCTCTAAGCTTTTATACTGCTATATTAAATAGTGCTAATTTTTATTTTATATTTTTAGTGGGTGAAAATGTCCATGTAATTTTTTAAATGAAAATACTTCTCCCATTTTGTTTAACATGATTATTTCATCTCAATACAAAACATAGCATAAACCTGCTTTTCAAATAGAAGCATGTAAAAGATAGTCTTAGTGGCCTTCCTCTGGACTCCGTTCAAGGGGCCTGTGTGCTTATGTTGGGGGCACCAGAGCTGAACACAGTACTCCAGGTGGGGTCTTATGAGAGCAGAGTGGAGTAGAGGGGGAGAATCACTTCTCAACCTGCTGGCCATGCTTCTTTTGAGGCAGTCCAGGATACAGTTGGCTGTCTACACTGCAGGTGCACACTGCTGGCTCATGTTGAGCTTCTCATCAAACAACACACCCAAGTCCTCCTCTTCAGGCTGTTTTCAATCCAGTCCCCATGCAGCTTGTCTTTGTGCTTGGGATTGCTCCAAACCAGGTGCAGAACCTTGCACTTGGCCTTACTGAACTTCATGAGTGTCATCAGCAAACTTACTGAGGGTGCACTTCATCCAGTGCCCATGTCACCAGCAAAGACGTTGAAAAGCACCAGTACCAGTGAGGAACACAACTCATCACTGGTCTCCACTTGGACATCAAGTTGTTTAGCACACCTCTCCAGCCAATTCCTCATCCATGGAGTGTCTTATCTGTCTAATCCATCTCTTTCCAGTTTAGAGACAATGTTGTGCAGGACAGTAGTAAATGCTTTGTACAAGTCCAGGTGTAGATGACATCAATTGCTCTTCCCTTATCTACCAATGCTGTAACTGTGTTGTGGAAGGCCACCAAATTGGTCAGGCATGATTTGCCTTTAGGGAAGCCATGTTTGGTGCCAGTAATCACTTCCTTATTTTCCATATGCTTTAGCATAGTTTCCAGGAAGATTTGCTCCGTGATGTTGCCTGGCACAGAGGTGGGACTGACTGGCCTGTAATTCCAAGTGTCTTACCTTTTTGCTTTAAAAAAAACCCAAAATGCTGCATCTCATAATGGACTTGTGTGCTTCAGGTTCCTTAGTCTCATTTATGATCTTTTCCAGTGGGTGGTTCATTGTTCTCCT
This sequence comes from Psilopsiagon aurifrons, assembly GCA_025447955.1. Classification (NCBI taxonomy): domain Eukaryota; kingdom Metazoa; phylum Chordata; class Aves; order Psittaciformes; family Psittacidae; genus Psilopsiagon; species Psilopsiagon aurifrons. The sequence goes on from JAOEHY010038597.1 coordinate 12,515, forward strand.
AGTCCCTACCTTTGCCTTCTGTGACTTCAGTGGTGTGCCTGGAGGAATTGCTGGTGAAAACTGAGGGAGGAAAAAAGCCAACAGTATCTCAGTCTTCTCTGTATCCTGGGAAAAGCAGGTCTCCTGTTTCCTTCTGGAGGGCCTTATCCATTTGGTCTTCCTGGTCAGGTGTTCTGTAGCAGACCCCCAATGTTATGTCACTTGTCCCTGTCCTCCCTTTAATCCTGACCTATGAGTTCTTGGTCAGCTCCTTATCCATCCCTAGATGGAGCTCCATGCTCTCTGTTTGTTGATACAGAGGGTAATACACTGCTTTTATTTCTCCTGCTTGTTTTTCCTGAAGAGCTTGTATCCTTCCATTCCAACACTTCAGTCGTAAGAGCCATCCCATCATGTGTCTGTGATGTCAGTAAGGTTGTAGCCCTGCAGGTGTGTGAATATCTATGGCTCTTTTATTCCCTATGCTATGTGTGTTTGTTTGGAGGTCTTTAAGTTGAAGCAAACTTAGGCTAGAGGGGCTGGAATTCCTTCTTGCTGCTCTTCAGATGCTCTCCTGCTGACCTGTGATCTCTGTATAGGCTCTGACCATCTCTTGCTGGCACTGACATCATACTGGTAGGAGTGGAATGGCTTGAGGTTCTCCTTCTCTATAATACCTTTAGTTTAAAGCCTTTGCACCAACTTGGCAAGCCTATGACCCAAGATACTTTTCTCTAACAGATGGACCCCATCAACCCCAAGTAGGCCAGTTGTTCTGAGGTACCATACTCAATCTGTATTTTCATAGGAACAGTTAACAGACAGTGAAGAGTGTAAGGAAAACTTAATAAATATTTCCCAAGTATATTTTTGCTAGATGATAATGTCAGGACAATTCATAATGTTATTAGTATTCCATTTAGTATCAGTTTGTATGAGTAATTATTCTTTGCTGTTGAAGTGTTTTATGAGGGGAAAAGTCTGTTTAACTTGTGTTATTGTACTTTGCAAAAACTAGAAAAGTTATAAAATATTGATAGATGTAAGGGAAGTAATGTAGTTTTACAAAATTGGAGTCATTTATACTGATATCATGTATATTGATAGGATTTTATAAACCTTCCTGATTACTTGCAAGGTGTGCTTGTAATGGCTACTTCCTTGCTGAGTTTTCATGACATACTAGGCTTTGAGATGGCACTGTTAAATATTTCCTATTTCATTTAATATGGAAAATGTCTTGCTTATGTCTTCTTTTCCTTTGTAAAAGCATGCATTTGTTTTAAATGAGTTACACATATCTTACTGCGTAAACAGTGGGTTTATGCCGTTTTCAAAGCTGATAGGAAAAAATACCAGAAACAGTTACAGCATCAAACCCCCAAATTCCTAATAGGCTAATGGTTGAACAGATAAATAAGTTGTTCCCTTCAGTCTGGACGTCAGCACAGCAGCAGCTAAACAGGATGTTGATTCAGATAGTCATTATCATGTGCAGAAAAAGAATCTGTTGCTATACATTACTGGTACCTGGTCTTCCTTCCTGTAGCATAAGAGAAATCTTTGCTCATGGATCTCACCTTCTTGGGAGAACAGAACATTTGCAGAAGAAAGGAGGGGAAGAAAACAACATAACTATGGAGATCAAGATGATAACGTTTTGTTTGTTTCTGAGGATGTACAGACTGTTCTTAGTCAGGTGTCTAGGACATCAACTCATCACGTCTGAGCCTGAATTAAGAGCTGCTGAGCTTGACATTGAATTCAACTAGCCGTGTCAGTGGCTTGTAGAGAAGAGTAGTTTGCACTGTAATGCTGCTGAATCAGCAGCATTTAGTGGGGAAAAGGACCTGTTCACACTGAAGTAGGGATGAGAGGGGAATGGGGAAACAACAGCAGTGTCCCACAGTGACTGTGCAACTTGCAACAGTCAGGCAGGAAGAATGACAGGAGACAATTTTCAGCATGAAAGGCTAAGAAGAAATTGGTAATAAAAAGCTAAATGTTGTCTGAATTTCTGTGGCAATTTTACACCCAGCTGCACTTGCAGCAGGGAAACTGCCATTAAAAATAAATAATCCACTTCCTTTCAAACCTTGCAATCCAAATTTTGTCTAAGGAAGAATACTTTGAGGGAATGAAGCCATTAAAGGCAGGAAGCCTAGCTAGGATGTCAAAATCTACATCCTGATTGCAAGGAAGATCTGACTGGAACAGAGACAGTAAAAAAAACATTCCCTCTGAAGCCCAGTGTGAGCTTAGTGTAGCAACAGGATACGTTCATTGCCCAGACCGCTTCTTTTCTGTTTTCAAATGAAAACTGTTTCAGGTGAGGATGTGAAAGTAGGGATTCTGTCCTGACTGATCTTGGTAGGAAATGCTTGTCAGGAGTTTCTCTTAATTCTTTTTTTTTTTTTTAATACTTTTTTGTCTTTTGGATTAAACTCTTATGCTTTTCCTTTCTTAGAAATCTCATCTCACATTTTCAATACTCTTACTCTTTCTACATCTAGTCATTTTTTATTGCTTCTTTCAGCTTCCCATCAATTCTTGCATTTGTACATCAAGAATCAGAATCAGACAATCGTTGGGAGTTTCTGAGAGATGATAGATTTGGAGTTCTGCTGACAGCAGTAATGTCCTTCTGGTTTTTTTTGAATGATTTTTTTGGAGGTTGAACTCCTCAGAACGCGGAAACCAGTCAGGTTGCATCTCAAGTATGAGCTTATACGCCTACTCATCAGTATGCAATGCTATTTTCAGAATACGCCCTTATTTAAGGGTCTTGATAGGATGGCAGTACTCTGATCCTGCAGAGATAAATTTATTAATAAGTATACGAGGATGAGTGGAGCCTCTCTTGCTCCTCATACGTCTTTCTTCCATGAAACTGCCTTTATGTAAAACGTGGTATCATGCAAAGCTATAGATATCATGTCTGTAAGAATGGAAACTTGCGTAGACCTTGAGGTAGGGGAAAGATGGCATGGAATAGCACCACCTGGTGACGCCTTTCATGGTAACTGCTATTTAGAGGACTCCAGAACAAGCTTCATCTGTTCTATTACCAGAATGTCTCAGCCCTGTTAAACGAAAAGACTGGTTTCTACATGCTGCTCTCAGGACATGGGCTGCTTGCATTAGCAGCTCCACGATTTGCTTTCAACTCTGCTCATTAGGGACAGAGGAACATTGTGGAAATATAACCAAACAGTGGTTCCTGTGCATAATTTCTCACAGCTTTCTTCTCTTGCCTACCCCATCCTATTATCATTCTGGATAATGTCAGTTTTAAAACTTTCTTTTTTTTCTTAATATTAATAACCTGGACATGTGTAGATTATATAAGGTAGAGTGAAAATGAGTAGTTCGTGCTGCTTATTTATGCAGTTAAGATGGTGATTTGGCAGTTCCATTACTTTCCCATCATCTGTAATATGTATTATTATCACAGTCTATAATTCAGATGCCCTGTCGTTTGAAGTTGAACTTTATTACCTGAGCTGTCAGCATGCTTATTTCCTAGTACACTTGATAGATTTCATAATCACCGTGTAGTGCTCAAAGTTTTTAGTCAGTTGTCAGCCTGCAAGAATTAACATGGTAGAGGCTGTTATGACCAGGCTGTTGCAGTTTCTGGAATCTGCAGCAATGATGGAGTACAGATGAAAGTAAATGTTACTATTTCCAGAATTCAAAGACCTTTTTGTGGTCAGAAAGATCGATCTCAGAGTTTTCTGTATGACAAAAAGAAAAACCAGAAAGAGTTCAGACTGTATCTTAAATAAATGCATCCCATAAATGGGCACAGTTTTTTCTCAAATGTCTGATACTCTTTGAATAACAGCAGCAAGAGAAAGATGTATAGAATTGAAACTGAAATGCTGCATGTTGGGAGTCCAGGATTCTGTCTGAATTGATCGTCTGAGATGATAGTCACCTATAGGATTTATTCAAGGAGCTGTATGCACTTTGCTTTCTCTGCCTGCTCAAGCCAGCCAAATTTCTCTTGACTGAGTGAATTAACCAGAATAATATTTGCATTGTGCCAGTTAATGCAGGTTAATCAAGTACTGAGATTGTAAACTAATCTGTGGAGAGCCTCAGTAATCCTTGCAAATTACAGGTATTGCAGAGATGCTGCAGGCTTTCTCTATTGGTATTGTAAATGACTTATACAGACTTGAGGTGGAATAGGGGATGTTCTTGGGCCAGTCTTCTCTTTAGATCTTGACTAGGGCTTTGGAAAATTTGATGTATTCTTATCTGATGAGAGAGTATCCCATGCAGTTTTCAGAGACACCCATTTCTTAGGTCAAAGCTTTGTGAATTTGGTAGCTCTCAGATGATATCCATGTAGAATTGGCACTGATGTTCAAAGCTTTTAAGTAGGTATTGCACTGTTAAGTCTTGGTGTCTCAAATTAAAATGTGTATGGCTAGCATGGAAAATAGTATGACTGATGGTGGTACAATACCAGGGCACCAAGGGCCTGCATCACATGTAGGAGTGGGTAGAGGATGTTGAACAAGTCACCTTGTATGCGTTGCCTATTAATTTCTTTAACATTTGCATAGCAGGAGGCTGATGAAGTTCAATAACACCAGCCTCTTTCTAGGCTCTTGTGACATATAATGTTAATAATTGATTTTCAATTCAAATGTCAAGTTTGTTTAAATATGGAGATATATCTGATATATCCAGAAGATGGAGTTAATGATAACAATTTGTGGTTATCACTTGATGTACAAGTTTCCTCCACTGACATACAGCCTTTGTGCTCTCAGCGTTTGTGTCTTACCCTTTAAGTTTTATATTAACATGTCTTAGTTCTCAGCAAAGTCAAGAAAGGAATAACTCAAACTATAATTAGTTTCTGTGAATCAAAGGCTCATTTGTGTTTGGAAGTGATTTGCAATGAGCCTGTTCTTAATCTCTCATGTCACTATCAAAGAAGCATGGAGTTCTCAGTAACTTTGCTCACAAAACAATGTGTATTGTCAGTATCAGGTACATCTATGTAGAATGTTCAACCACTTGCCCCAATAATCTCTACTCAATTAATTATCTTTACTATTATCCTAATAATTGGTATTTTTCTCTTGGTGCTCTTTATTTTCCTTCCTTTTATTTTTTCTTTTTTCTCTGATCAAGGAGAATACTTTATCTTTCATGTCTGTAGTATTTAGTTGCTCTAATAGTAGAGAAAGAATACAGTACAGAAGGTTTTTCCACTACAGATACTGTTTGTAGATTTTCAGATGACAGGAGATCAGTAGTTTCCCTGTGGCTTCTGCTGTCAGGAAGCGTGTATTTGCCCTGTGCAGTGCTTACTGCTACACACTGATGTTCTTATGGTCCCTTGCCATATTGGTTCTTAAGAATGCAAAAGCAAAGCGCATTAAACTTTGCCCTTCCTATCCAATGTACTTATAGCATCAGGTACTATCCAAGGAGGTACATGGAGGAATTAGACCGTCTTAATCCATCCTTAGAGAGAAATTCCTGATTGTGCTTGTTGAGTGTCAACCTGCTGTCCTTACCTGTGGGCTTTTTGGCATTCCCTATATTGAGTATTGGTTGGTAGATGCACTTTAGAATTATTTTTCAAGACCTAGGCATTTCATAAATGAAAGAAATTATTTTGAGAGAGAGCCTTTGACATTGTAAAGCAAGTAATGACTGCCAGCTTATTTGGCTTTCCTCCCCTTTACACCCCAGATAAATTGACCAACTGTAGCACATGCACTGTCAGAAAAGCATTAGGACCAATTCTCTTCTCAGGATCAGATGCATCTGCTGTCTTTGCTGCAGCCACTCAAGTCCATGCCAGTACTGCAGCCCAAACTTGGGACTTCTCTGCAGGGGATGCCTGAACACACATGCTATGTGTCATGTGCCCACACTCCCCTTTTCCATCAGGGGTACATGGGGCTGAGTGTGTACCAGCCTCAATGACAAGAAGTGGGCTGAGCTTAGTGCTTAACCACAAGCAGAAATGTAGATGCAAAAGTTTGGGTTTGGGAGCACACCACACTCCTCTCTAGCATGAATATAGAGGCTAGCAGAGCTTCCAGAAATTCTATTCTCTTGGCTTTTCTGTGAAACTCTGTGAAACTCTGTGAAACAGAAAAGCTGGTATGTGCTGAGTATGGGGGTGATTGTCTTGTAGTCATTTTTCATGCCTGTTAGGAGTTAGGTGGGGGCCCAGGCAAAATGATTTACATGTGTTAGTTACTTGCAGGTTAGATTCCTCCTCCCACCATTGACAGCCATCAATGGGTAGGAGCTGCAACCCTGCCACCAGTTAATCATGTTGTTCATTATTGTGGGGGTAGAGGGAGGTTGTCCTCCTCTGTGCTTTTACCTGTCTCTTAACAGCAGTGTCAACCTTATCTCCTCTTTTCCCAGGTGTGCCAATGCTGTTTGTTATCCTCTGGGGAACTGTCAAGTACCTTTATGAAGATGAGGGGTTGGTTTAGTTCTGATTTTTCTAGCTGTCTCATTTGTGTTGTATGTGTGCATCAGCAGGTCATTGTTCGCTTTCTGTTTGGTGCTGCTTGCTTTGGCAATGTGTTGAAACCTCACATAATTGCTTCTGTTTTGTCTGAAGGTCTTGCATAACATTTCAGAAAGGAGCATATGTTTGTTTCTGATCAGAATTTTCTGCATGTCTGAATGAATCTATCCTTTTGCAGGTCAAGGAAAGGTATGTTTTGTTTTTCTGTAGTTACAGTATCAAGTACCCAACTAAGACCACTTCTGATACTGTGCCTTTGGCAGTAGCCTTTACAGTTACGCTTCAGAGGAAGGCAGAAACCTCCCACAGGATTCTGCTTGCGATGTATAGCGGTTAACTTATGCCTAGCAGCAGAGATATGATTGCATGTTCTTGTTTAAGCTTCCATTATTTAGATCTTAAAATAAAGGCACATTCTCTGTCTGCTTACATTAATCTTGCTGAAGTCAACTATACCACACACGACTGCTGCAAAATACAAAATACTTTTCATCCATACTGCCTAATCTGAAAGTTTCCCTTTATAAATGCTTTATGTACCAAATAGCATTGTAGTTTGTTGCAGTTTAAAAAACAAGCGAAAAAAATAACAAAAAAAAAAAAAGAAAAAAAAAAAAGAAAAACAACCAAAAAAAACAAACCCCAGGCAAAGCAACAACAAAAATAAACCCAAAAGGGAGGAAAGTGGCTTCCTCTTCTCAGTGACTGTGGCTGCCTGGAAATATTTGGGTAGCTTTCTTTGTAATGAAATAAACCACTTTATGCTATTTCCTTTTTATTTTAAATGTACTATTTATTGGGTCTTCCTCTTACTCAGTTTCCAAATAACCCGGCCAGCACTTTTCTAGAGGGTCATTTTTATTTTCTTTTTTTGGGGTAAGGTGCGGGGTGTGGATCCTTTTTCCCTTCCTTTCTCAATGCAGTCATTGTGGGGAAACATGCCTCAATGTGAAAATTTAGAAACAATGTGAAAACAGCTCCAGACTGTTTTCTGTTGTTTGTGAGTATTAAGAACTGGCTTTTTTTCAATGCCTTTCATAATACTGAAATAGTTAAGACAAAACTGCTTTTTCTTTGCTTAAGCAATGCTAGGATTTTCTAATTTTCCTTTTCAAGGTTGACTTGAAAATACTGTGTAGCAAGACTGTGGCCCTACTGATGTAGTATAAGTTTTGTTGAAACTATTAGAAGAGGTATAGAGAACATGCAGCCTCTGAACAGGCGATGTTCCATCGTCGTATCTTCCCACTGATGTAGAAAATATATTCAAAGCACTCATGCTGAGCCTCCTACATTATGCAGTGCTCAGGTCTGATTTATTTTTTCTGTTAAGGAAAACTGTCACTCACTGCCTTCAGTGGACCTTAAAAGGGGCAATTTTGTACCTTATTGAATTTTCTAAATCTTGTATAAATATTTGTAAAATACAGCAATAAATAACCACCTTCAGCAGCCTCTCCGAAAGGCAAGATTTCTGTGCCTTGGGCAGGCATTTGCTGGAGCAGCCAGCAATATCTTTTATGCTATTTGCCATAGTGCTGTCACCAGGGATGTGCAGCAGGCTGTAAATTTCATTTGTGACTTACCGACTTCCCTGGCTATGAGGAATAACTGGAAGTAAATTTGGTCAGGGCTGGGAATCTGAGGCAGTCCTGTGAATGTAGCCATTTGAATGAAGGACTGAAGCCTGCAAGACTTGCTAGCAGGCTGGCTCCTTCTTTCCATATGTGTAAGTATGAACTCATTTAGAAAGCAGTTGGTGTGTTAAAAAGTAAGCTGTTGAAAAAGTCTTTGTCTCCACTGAAGGCAAAATGAAAGGCAAGCTGTGCTTCTTAGTTATTGGACTGTGCCTAAAGAGCTGATACTTACACATCTTTATTTCTATCTGCAATTAATTATGGGAGCAAGAGATCCTACAGTCTTTTAAAAAATTTGAGCCATTCAGCTGTAACTTTTCAATGTAAAAATTCAGTGGTTTCATTTTTAGAAAAAGAATACCAGGTTAGTAGGCAAAGGCAGAAACTTCCCAGTAGCATTTATTCCACTGGACCAATTCTTCATTCACAGTTCTGAGGCTATTAGTTGCCAAGCATCTTTTGAGTGGTACTGAGAAAACTGCAGGGCTAGATCCCAAACACAGTAGATGTTGATGAATTTATCAGTGTGGCAATCCCAGAGAGTACAAATGGACAAGAAATCATGTACAGATCTATCAATTTCATTTTCTGGACACTTTCATAGCCATGACACTTTAATTGGGCTGTAATGGCATTTTTATTGCATTTATTTATGTAAATATGAAAGTAGCTAAAACTGCTCTGTGCCACAGGAAGCAAATTAATACACACAGAAATGCAGCAGAGTTAATGTAAATAATCATTTCTCAGACTCCGTCATTATCGGGAAATGTTAAAATTGCCTCTGCTTCCACTGCAGCTAGTGAGAAAATTAGAATTTCCCCTCCAGCCATGCCTATTATTCTGCCTGTCTTGAGGGGTTCAAATAAAATTAATTAACAGGTTCCATGAAGCTGGCTCCCAGTCATGTGTACCATTTAAGAAGTTCTTCTGTTACTCACATTCCAGTTCAGGTATGCTGACTGTACACAGTATGTACACCTTGTTTCTCCAGTGTTTAAAATACAATCGAACTGTAAGTTGTGGAGCTACTGTTTGCAATAATATGTTTGGTACATGCTGAACTGAAATTAAAAGGAAAAATGAAATCCTGAGCACTTCTCAGCCTTGCAGTGCATACCAGGGAATATGGAATTGCCATTGCCAAATTGCTTCACTTCCCTGTCTAGGATGTGAGCCCATGGATCCCTACCATGTGCAGCACAGTTTGCTAATTTCTTTCAAGTTGACTGTCCCATTATAAGGCTGGGGAAGGTTTGCTCTCCACAAACATCCCAAGCTGAAGTTTTGTTAAGGTTAAGAAACCTTAAGAAAAATTGAGTATATTTGTGTTTTGGAAGATGAGATTTGGAGATGAAGAGAAACTTGTTTTGTGAAGTGACTTATGTTTTCTGTTGCATACGCTTATGTTTTACAGACTGTGTAGCTCAGAAACCTGCTAGCTTTACTGAAGACTTGCTTTTTGGGTAATACTGACCAATATGGCAAGAGGCTAACAAAGCTATTTCATAAAAATATTAAGAATGCTGTCACTGCAGCAGCAAGTGGAATGGCATATGGACATTGCCCCAACACCTAGACCCATCATACAATCAGGGGGGCAGGCTGTGGCCAAGGAGGGACCTTAAAGAACTAGATGTATAAACCCCCCAGTGTAAAGTTCACTTTGAACCAGTGACTCCAAGCTGTGGGTTTCAAGCATTACTTTTTTTGTGATTGTTCTCCAATATTGCTAAACAATGAGAGAATCTAAAAAGCTAAAATGAGACTTACAGGGAGAATGAAGCATGCAGCATGTTAGTTACTTGGCAGAGGGTTCAGCTGGCCAACAAAAGTTGGGAACTATTGTTCCAATCTTTCATTTTTCTTGCTTATAACATTTAAAACTCCATTTGGGCCTGAAATAGATACAGTCTGTAGGAACTGGAGTATGCTGCCTTAATTGCTTTCTCCTGATTGAAATTAGTAGGTCTTTTTTGAAAATAAGGACAAATAAAATAGATGAATAATCTAAGTATTGATATAAGAAAAGCGATGGTAGGTATGGGATAATGTAATAACAAACAGTTAAATAAAATGTCCTGGCAGTGCAGACCGATAAGTAGTAAAAGATAATGCTGAAAGAGGAGAATAGGAACCATGCAGGAAAGGTCTGACTCAAACAGGTTCCCCCCATTTCAGGTTCCTTTCAGCCACATGACAAATCTGACCTTGATTTTACTGGAGTAAATCTTCACAATTAGTGGATGATAATTCATAGCCATTAGTGGACAAGAAAGGTTCACAAGCACTATCCAGCTGGATTATGATAGCTTCAGTAGCATTCACTGCTTTGTAGAAGCAACTGCATCTGTTTCCATGTCAGCATGATGCGCTTTCCTGGTATCTGGTCCTCAGTATTGTTCTCCACCTGCCTTGCTGTGACAGAATGAAAAGTGGGAGATTTTAGCAATGTACTGAAACTTCTTCCTGTCTCATTTTTTTTTGACATTTTGCTAGGTGCTGGACCAGAAACTATAACATGAATTACTGGTTGATCATCAGGCTGCCCATTCTCATCGCCATTGGGGTGAGTATGGGGCACATGCAGCAAGCTGGCAGATTTCCATGAGAAAAGAGCACAAAGAGCAGATGTGTACATGGCTGTTGTGCATATCCAAAGGCTAATAACCTCTGAGGATATTCACATTTTAGTTCAGAAATGTGAGTTTTTGAAACCAAACTGGTTTCTGTCACTGGAATTCCCAACTAGCATTTTGTTTGTTTAATTTGGCCACACACTGTCATGTTGTAGTGGCAGCACATGATAACAAAACAGCATGCTGCAGCAATCCAGTTAACTCCCCCATGTACAGCAAACTATGGTAATTCAGGGAAGAAGAAGATAACATCCCAGCTACTGGGCTACAGAAGAGCAACAAATTGTGGCATTACGGAGAAATGCCACATTCTGCAGCCACAATACTGTGTCAATCTCAGACCTCCAGACAGGGTAAATGGGAGAGCGACACCTTTACTATGTCTCACTCCCCAGAGATGTAGGTGAGATCACCTGCTTTGTTTAGTGAACTGCCTAGATTTTCAAAGGTGACTTGTGTGTTCGGAGAAGGTATCTTCAGAGCATAATGTCTTAGCAAAGAGTTGAGTTCTGTGGCAAATTCTGCAGCTGCAGCATAGTAGGATACACAGGGACCTACATATGCATCCACACACCAGGCTTTTTGAACATTTGTTTCTTAATGTTGATATAAATCTTTCCTTAATTTCTCCAGGTAAATTTCCTGATCTTTATCAGAGTTATATGCATCATCATCTCCAAACTACAGGCTAATTTGATGTGCAAAACTGACATAAAATGCAGGTATGTCAAATATTGGTCTGACATTTTTTTGTGCCCATCAAAATAGAAAACAAATGGTAGACAAAAAGATAGATGAAAGGAATGAATTGACAGAAGTCGTTAAAGATCACAGCTCTTGAGTAATGCACAGGTGTGGTGTCACACATTCGTATGGCTGCATGGACAGTCAGTCCCAGAAAAGCCTTCTGGTGAAGCCAGGGCAGGTGTTCTAAACAGGAGCCTTGATTGCCAAGTTTGTCACTTTACAGTCTTCCACAATACTGGGTGAATATTTATTAAGCAGATTTTTTTTTTTTTTAGATGTTTGTAGTATGTGCAAATACTGTATGTGAATATCCTTGGATGTGTCCAGAGAAGGGCAGCAAAGCTTGTGAAAGGGCTGGCAGGAATGCCCCGTGGGAGTGGCTGAGGACTTTGGGATTGCCTAGTTCAGAGAAAATGAGGCTGAGACCTCATTGTCCTCTACACCTTCCTGAGGAGGGCATTCAGTAATAGGCACTGTGGGAATGGCTCAAAGCTCTGTCAAGGGAGGTTTAAACTGGATATTTGGAAGCATTTTTTTACCAAGAAGGTGATCAAACACTGGAACAGTCTTCCTCAAGACTGAGTCAATGCCCCAAGCCTGTCAGTATTTAAAGAGGTATATGGACAATACTCTTAATAACATGCTTTAGCTTTTTGTCAGCCTTGAATTGCTCAGGCAGTTGGACTAAGTGATTGTTGTTGGCCCCTTCCAAATGAAACAATCTATTCCATCCTGTTCTAATTTGAAAAAACTAATTTGAGTGTTATATTATTATTACTGGTTTATAGAAATTGAGGCTTTCTCTTCAATGAAGAGCACGATGGGTAATTTTGAGTGTTTCTCCTTGTTCTTCTTGCCAGTTGTTATCGGGACAAACTTTCAATCTTGAATGCATAGGATGTTTCAAGAGAAATGTCAGGGTTATCGGAGAAATGATCAATTTTTTTTTCTTAGGCTTCACCCTGTTAGTCTGTATTCTTCCTGGGTTTTAATCACCTTGCTGAGATTCATGGTCACATCCTTCATTTCTGCATCTTGGAGAACACTTTTTTATTGTGGTCTGAAAAATAATGTAGGAATAACTAGTTAGCTTTTGAATTAACTAGTTAGGAGCTAGATGCTGTGGTTGCTGGACTTTACTGGTGGTTGACTTAAAGCTGGGTATTTCAGTGCTGCAGTCTTCTAAGCTGTACATTGTGTGTATTTTGGTGCATTCTCATCAGAGAATAGAGTTGCCTTTGTATGTTACCTACCTTCTTTACCTCATTTGAAATTTTGGAAATCCTAATGCACTTTAGAACTTAAAGCAGAGTAAAGGGCACTGCTTTCATGCCTCTTCTTTGGGGATTTTTTTACTAGGTGATCTTTAGATGCCAGGGTAAAATTTGCAGTGGTGGAAGGGGGGGATTTTCCAGTTCTGATGGTATGAAACCATTTACAAGTCTGACTGTAAATGTACAGGGAGGGTTTTCTTCTGTCCCTCTTGACTTGTGCAGGCAGCGGGAAGGGCTGATGCAGGTGAGCCATTTCTCAGAGTTGCATGTTAATTGATTTCTTCATGTTGCATGTTCAAAAATCTTTATTAGAAAGGATTTACCAAGCACAGAGCCTTCTTCACTGATGAAGACGATAGTCTTGGAGGTCTCTCCAGAGGATGGTGGTTATAGCCAGAAGCTTTGGAGAAAGTAATTGGTAAGCTTCTGACAATAACAAGACCATTAGTCAGAGATTCCTGTATCAGAGTTTCCCTTCCCTTTCTTCTTTTACACTCAGAAACACTGGAAAAGATTTTTGGTGGAGGGAAGACAGGACTGCTATGCTCAAATGTGCTATTTTAAGCAAGGACAAGTCTAGGTGCCCTAGTAAGACACTAAGATAAGCTAAGATACGTTTATGTATAGAAAGGAGAAATAAGTTCTGCTCTCAGGATAGTCTCTCCTTCACCTCTCTCCTGTTGCCCATTCATCTGACAAAGAGAGTGCTCACTGTTCAGTATGGTAACAAATCCCTTTTCCCTATAGAAGGACAAGAATTGCAAAGAAACTTCTTGCCTTGTTCAGGGAAAAGATTTTCTTTAGGGAGGTCTTAATTATCCAAGAAATCTTTTCGTAGATTTTGCATGGCTTCCTGTTTAAGGCAGAGCTCTCCAAGTATCCCATCTAGAGTAAATGGCATTTATTAAATAAGCCAGGGGTTTGCTGGGCACCTGCACAACTCACTTTTTCTACTGGGGCAGTATCTCCACAACCAATTCAGCATCAATCTCCTGCTTCTACCTCTATCTCAGGCAGGTGGAAGTGGAGCAGAGCCTCCATCACAGGAGTTGCTGGTAAGCTGCTCATTTAAACAAGCTCATTATCCCAAATGCAGTGATTTGTCTAGCTCTGCATTTCTGCTTACCTGCATGTGTAAACTGTTGAATTTCAATAATTGCTTTGATTCATGATCCTTTAGTCCTTGTGTATCAAAGACATTTGCAAGCTAGTGGGTGGAACAAGAGGAGGCACTGTGGCAGCAGTGAAAGTGGGCAGTAGGCTATTAAAGACAACAGAAGTCAATGGTGCCCCCACCTCTTTTGTACCAAAGCCTGAGGGTATGAAGAGGGACCTTGGCTCACACCAGTCAGAGGAGTGCTCAGAATTGCACATCTCTTCTCCCAGTCTGATCAGTCTGAGCTTTACACCTGATATGGAGTAACCCCATGCAGCAGTACAGAATGGGCACTGACTGAGGAGAAAGCAACTTTACAGAAGACCCAGGGATGCTTTCATTATCCTGTTGGGTGGCCAGCATGTATGTCTATCAAAAGATTGTTAAGGACCATTCTCGTGAATGTTTTCTCATGGTTGTATGCCTGAACATTGCTCTCTCAGGTGAGAAATGTTTTATTTCAGGTTGGTTTGTCATTTTTCCTTTTTCTAGTTGTGTCTTTGAACTTGCCATTTAAATCATGGAGTTATCACTCACTTTAAGACAGTTTAACTGCTTTTACAAAGTGTTCTGCAGTTACGGTTAGTTACAGTGTTCTAAAGATTTAACACACCACGGAGGTGGGAAGGAATAGCAAGTACTCCTCCCTTTGCTAAGGTATTTTTTTTAATATTCCAATTATTAATAGATTATATCTTTCAGGCCATCAATAAGGTAGGTTTTGGTCATCTTTCCTGCTTACAAGTTGGGAAAAGGATACACAAGAAGACATCTCAAGTACAAGAAAGCAAGTGGCCCTCCTGCATTTGAAAGATTTTCCAGGCACAGCTACAGGTTGGGCAGAGAAGAGATTCAGAGAAACCCTGCGGAGAAGGCCTTGGGGGTGTTGGTTGATGAGAAAATGAACATGAGCCGGCAGTGTGCACTTGCAGCCCAGACAGCCAACCATATCCTGGGCTGCATCAAAAGAAGCATGACCAGCAGGTCGAGGGAGGTGATCCTGCCCCTCTGCTCTGCTCTCATGAGACCTCACTCAGGGTATTGTGTGCAGTTCTGGTGTCCTCAACATAAAAAGGACATGCAACTGTTGGAACAAGTCCAGAGGAGGGCCATGA
>JAOEHY010038598.1:0-15709 GCA_025447955.1 Psilopsiagon aurifrons
GTGAGGCACTGGAATGGGTTGCCCAGGGAAGTTGTGAATGCTCCATCACTGGCGGTGTTCAAGGCCAGGTTGGACAGCGCCGTGGGTGGCATTGTTTAGCGGGAGGTGTCCGTGCCCATGGCAGGGAGCTTGAAACTAAATGATCTTGAGGTCCTTTCCAACCGTAACTATTCTATGATTGTATGAAAATGAATCACACAGATTAAGTAAAATTCATTTAACATCATTCAGAGCATAAAGAATAAGACTAAAGAAAAGTGCAGCTGGTTATGTAAACCAATTGACCATTTTCTGAGTATACTTAAATAATGAGCCATCTTTCACATGAAACAATTGGCTTCTCTGTAATTAATCAGAACACTCCAAGTGTTCTTAGTGTGTGGGTTAACCACCATCTTTATTACTTCCTCCTCCCCATCACACCGTTTTATTCTTTCTCACTGAGGCCATTCAAACAGATATATATATGTATATTTTTTATGACTCTCTTATTGTTTCTTTCTCTAAAACACAACTTTGCAGCACTGAAAATATTTCATCTTTTTCAGCAACTGATGCAGAGATAACAGGGCATTGGAGTATTACTATTAATTCCAACCATGCTCATCATGTTTTAACAGCATGATGAAATGCAGTGAGATGCAATCATTTATGGGAAAATGAAGTGGTATTTGGAGATCAGTAGAACCTTGGTAACATTTATAATTTGGTGGGGTTTGAGATAATTACTCTTAAACTTATACCACTGTTTTTCAAACGAAATTTGATTTTCAAATGCACCCCTCCTTTCCAGCATGTTCAAGTCTAGTGATATAATGTTTCCTGCTATCTAGATCAGTAAGGGACGATGAGAGCAAGTGAGAAGTGCCAGCAGTTTAGAACATTAATGTCAGAACTGGCTGAAATCCTACCCTGAGACTTTAAAGTTTCTTTTGTAAAACTGGAACCTCATGTTTGTGAAATGGCAAGGGCATAAGAAGAAGACATTTCCGTACTCCTCTTTAGTGTCTCCGATCAGACAATTATTTATTTATATTTCCAAGTTTAAGCTAATTCAAACTTGCTTCTTTCTCTGGCTTTTTTGCCTCAGCTTACTTGCTAATTAGAATTCTTCAAGTCAGAGTATAAATGAAACCGAATAATCTTTAAACTTATTTTCAGTCACAGACCTATCAAGCTTTTTTGAGTGCATGAAAAAGAACTTCTGCTGTTAGCCATACAAGATTTTAGCTGATTAAGCCAGGGCATTTCTTCTAATCACAGATTTCTTTCATATTGCCTCTTGTTGGCTGGATTGTGGCTTGCAAATGCCACTAATCCAATGAACACTGGCAGTTCTCCATTTTTTACATTTCCAAAGCTCTTTCTCCAACTTCTGTGACATTTTGATGTCTGTAATGCTATCCTGTCAACATTTTTAAATCAAGACATGATGTTAACATTATTCAAATTCACTGCCTTTACTGGGCTTCCATCAGGGGTGAAGTTGGCCCATGAACTTAAACAAAGGCTTGTATTAGTAAATTCTTAAGAACTAATTTCAATTATATGTTGCAGTACCAAGCAGTATTATGCAGCTGCCATTGCATGAATGCAAGGATGACATGAAACCCATAGCTATTCAACTTTGGTAGTTATTCTGAAATTCGTGAAAAGTGAATAAATTGGAGAAATTATTCAGAAACAAATATATTATTTAGAAACATTTCTGTTGTATTCTATCTGATTGCCTACTGTACTGGTGATACAAAAACTTCAATGGGTTTTAATGCACCAAACAAATACAAAGACAAATTCTTCTCCTACCCGTGAAGTGCCAAATTTTGCACAAAAACATTGTTAAATGCAACACCTTATTGTTAGCTCCCTAATTGTTCTTCTGTATAGCACATTAGCTCTTTCCATCATAGTCTGTGAGACAAAAGGTACTGCTATGATATCTAACCACAGGGACTCTAATAAAGCACACTATATTAACAGTAGGCACCTCTCACTTTTCTGTAGTCTTCCATTATTTTATTGTTAAAAGAAATTATTCTTGAACAAAAGCTTGATATCATAATTCTTTCTTTTTGGGCATCTGACACAAGTCATGTCACAATACTCTCAACAAATGGAGTTTTGAAACATTCTTCTGGATATTTTGCTTTATACAAAAATAACCAACCAGGTCATTTGTCACAGAGAGTGTCTTAAGTGCAGATTTCCTAAATTAATGAACAACATTGAGAATACATGCTCATTCTGTTCAATTAGTGTTAGTAATTCTAAAAAAGCATTCATACTGGACCAGGGGTTCACCAACACAGTATCCTTTCTCAAACAGTAGCTGCAAGTAGAAGTGTAAGAGCATGCAAGTTGAAGACATGGTAAATGCATATGATCTTCCCCTGTCATTCCTCCTTAAGCATCCTCTTACTTTCAGCTTAAAGGACTTTCTAAGACTGATATTCTTCTGTTTGGTAATCTGCAGATCTTTCTTCCATCTCCCGAAACCCACATAAATGCCCCCCATCCTTCTCCTTTAGCAAGGTGTTCCACTGGGCTGCTATCTGCTGCTTAAAGAAATACCTCCTTTTGTTTGTTTAGACTGTTTTTTTCTAAAGCACCTCAGTACTTGAACTGGAAGATAGGAAGCAATAGCTGGACTCCAGGCTGCTTTGTAGATCTCTACCTCATCCTCGCTACATTGTCTCTTTTCCAGGCAGAATAATATTTGCCTCTTCAGCCATTTTCCTAGAGAAGCTATTCAACACTGAGATCCTTCTGACCTGCGCCTGAATCTTTTCGATTCTAACATATTATTTTTATGAGATGAGATCTGAACACTGCATAGTCATAGAATGGCTAATAGTGGATTTGTACTGAGGTATGATGAGGTTTTCCTTTTGGTTAACCAAAATTCATTTATTTTAGTGATGACCCCTGAGCTGATATTTTTCATGGAATTGTCTTTAACATTTTAAAGACAAACTTTTTCCCCTGAGTAGTAATGGCGTGAATGTAAGACAATTTTTCTCGATGTGCTTCCCCTTATATGTACCTACATATATCACATTTCATCACCCTAGAATTTACTCCATGTCATCTATGAATGTGTTGAGCAGCATGGTTTTCTACAGAATTTTGCAGGTGATCTTCATTGCAAGAACAGATCATTTACTCTTTACTTCTGCTTTGTACCTATTTCAATATGTAGTCCAAATATATTTTGTGGTTTCTGGACTACTGAGGAATCTAAGGAAAAGAAGTTTATTGTGCATAAATTTAAATTTCCAGGAGGGGGTGGGAGGGGTGTTCATTTATTTTGGAGTATTTGTAGGGGGTTCTTAAATCAAATAAACTCAAAGCCGTTGATTCAGGCCATTTTGATAGGGAGTATTTTATAAAATCTCAGTGAAGTGTTCGGCCTTTGCATCTGCTAAGCAACCAAAATGGGTTTTAACAAGCTCAACTCCCACGTAGGCACTTAAATAAAGAGCAGATTTTCAAAGGTACTTAGTTCTCTGTAGTTTCTGATGATAAGACTCTGGGCCAGTTTTTCAAATAAGTATAACATCTTTTAACAATCCTCTATCTATTTACTAATAAGAAAGGAACGGTTTTTAAATTCTATAATACATTGTGGATGTTACACCCTTGGAATTATGCCCTTGATATATTTTTGAGATGTGCAGACTTTAGTGTTTTAATTGATCTCAAAATGAAAAAAAAAAAAAACCAAAACTGTCACTCTGAATTTATGTTTGGAAGGTCCTTACTTCTTTCAGTAATTTTCAGATTAAAGTGGCTCATTTCACAGAGACGTTGGTCTTTGGGTCAGGGTTGTGTCTTTTTGTTTCTCTTTAAAATGTTTAAGAGTGTTTTGAGTACTAAGATGGTTGGATTAATCATGGAGTGTAAGCAAACTGATAGGTTCTCAAATGATTCACTCTGCCAACTCACACAGGTTTTTCAAAAGTGAAACAGTTGTTTTCTGTCTTCTCCTTTCTTCTCCTCCCTCAAGGGTAGTAAGTTTTGATATTACATGTTATTAAAATAATTATTTGGAAAGAAAAGTATTACTCCGGGTATAGAAGCCACATCCTTAGTACATTTTGTGAATTTTTTATTGTCAGTTTTGCTGGTTTGTTGTTAGTTTTTTTTTGGGGTTTTTTTTTTTTTTTTTTTTTTTTTTTTTCTTTAGAGCTTATCTCAACTTGTCCTAAACTATTTTAATAAATAGATAAGAAAGAATTGCCCATTAAAAAGTTTTGCAATCAGAATTTCTCATTTTTTGCTGAGAAGGCAGAACAAGATCTGGCTTGATCTTACTGTTTGCTGGCTTCATTTACTGAGTGACATTTCTATCCATAATCATACAAATCTTACGAGTTTCAGAACAAAATGGCAAATTGGATCATGTAATCAAAAGCTTCAACAAGACTCTGAAGTCATGGATGACTCACTTGGGTTACTGGACATTTTCTTTAAATTCCTAGTCTGCTTGAGACCTAAAAGTTTGGCCAAAGACCATGCCGACCAGTTACTTGCATACATTTTCTAAATAATGCAGTGATATTAACTTGTGTACAGTGAGATACACTGCTGCTGGCAGAATTGTGGAAGAGAAATTCTCTATTAAGAAAATAGGAGAGTTCTTCCTTCGATTGCTTCTTCTGTGCAGGATAAAACTATTTGAAGCCAACACATGTATCCTGATTTCCAGACTTGTTCATCTTTAGAGAGCCACAATGAAAATAAGGTTCTCCCTCTTACTGTCTTTCTTCTCCTTCCTATAGCTCTATAGATATCTATGTTGGCAGAGTATTGCATTTACTTCTGGAGTAATAGAGATCGTCATTCCAGTGACAACACTGTATTTGTGTCCAAAGGCCTTAGTTTGTCTGGAAGAAAGAAGCTCAAATATGCGTGTCGCACTTTCAGATTACTCAAAGGAGATAGATCCTGCAAAGCTATAGGAACAGTGGAGATTACATGTGTATTATATTAATATGACAGACATCAAGAAAAGAACAACCATTCTTTATAATCCAAATTTTGCTGTCACTATTTTAAAGGTGAATAGAAAGAATGGCTGCATTTTCAGAAAGCAGAGGAATTCAACATTCTACATTTAAAGACTTATTTCATCATGTACTTTAGAGAGTTGTTCAAGTTAGTATCAACAACAACCAGCTGCTGTGAACAGTAAAATCTTGCATACAGAAGTGGAGCTGGGGATAGAGGATCAAGGGATGAGCCAACTGAGCCCTTATAACTACTGCCTGTGCTAGCCACTACAGAGATCTCTTCTGAATCCATAGCACCATTGCTGCTCCAGTAATCATTTTTCATCTGCTTCGCATCCACAGTTGACAGTGCAGCCTTCAATATGTTCTGTTTAAATTCTCACCGAACCTCCATGGGTTCCTCTGTCTCTTCACACTAAGAGAGACGAGAGAGAAAAAACAGCAAAGTGGTTAGAAATCTTCTGCCAAACACAGATGGTAGCCTGATTGCTCTTACAGCCTACCTGTGTCTGTCTGTGGAGCTGTGGATGTTGTGGACATGTGTGCAAACAATTTCCAATGCTCTCAGAGCATTCACCCAAAGGATAAGTTCCATCTGAGTGTTAATATTCTCTGCATTAGACAGCCTTGAGAAACAAATATGGCTATGTAGGATTTATCTCTGTAAAAGTGTGTTTGTGTGTGAATATGGTTATAAGAAGAGAGAAGCAAAGAGGAAGAACAGGAAGACTCCAAAATTACACAGCAGCCTGCTGTTAAAAAGTACTGACAAAAGCACTTGTTTGCACAGTGTAGGCAGTCTGTGAAAATCCGAAAAGCTGTGGATAAAAACCCACACTGGCTTTACCTCACAGCATCTTAGCATGCTCAGCTATTTGTCCCTCTCTTCCTCAGTATACAGGCACAGTATAAGATACGATTACATTACAGAAGTTCAGCAAATTAGTGCCTGTCAGCTGACTTGCTGTAACCAACTGCGTATGCTTCCTTCATCTGCCCCATTTGCAAGATAAAATGTATTAGCTTAAATTCACATATAGTACATTTCCCTTCTGAGCCAGACCTCTAAATAGTTTTTGGCATACCTGCCACAGCAAGCTGGTATGCTCTTCTCAGCACAGGAAATATCTAGCAAAGGGAAACCTTCCTCTTTGCAAGGAAATAAATCAGCCTACCAGAAGTGCACTTAGCACATGAAGGAAAAATCCTTGCTCAACTCCTGTAGAGTGAAGCATGATATTTGATTATCCTTATTATCTTAGTTCAGACAGCTTCAGATGTTGCTAGTTGTCATGAACATACAGACCTTTAAAAAACCTAGTTATGGTATTTGACTTACTGACCTATTCTGGCATTAAATTGCACAGTATGCCAATGCACTGTGAAAACTGAAGTCCTTTTTTTTTTTTCCTACGCATACAGGACCTTCAGTGCAGTGGCAGGAGCTTTGGATCTCTTTACTTTTCTTTCTTTTTTTTTGGTAAGATGACACAGAAGGGTTACTTTTCACTAATATTCTCCACACAGCTTGATTTTTCAACTTTGTTGACGGGTTTTGGGTCTTGCTAGCCATTTCTCACTGCACAGGGAAGTTCTAAGTGCTCAAATTTGGACCTTGCTATAAAGTCAGTATAATTGATAGCAAGAGGCAAATCTCATGGTACCATGCCAAGTTACCTTTCTCTTTTGTCACTGTAGATCAGAGCAGAATAAAAGGAAAATAAACTATGTTCTTTTCTGCACCTTGGTCATGGCTGGTATTTTCATGTATTGCTAACTAGCAGGCAAGTTAATTCAGACTTCTGCTGGGGAAATTACACAGATGTAAAATAGTAGGTAAAAATTCTAGACTGCTGAATCTTACAATGCTTCTTGTTTCTCTTCTCCACTGTTTCTACCTGCCTTCAGTGTCATGTGTTTCTTCATGACAGGGGGTGTTTATGATCCTGTATGTCCATGTTTTCACACACATTTTATTCATTGATTCATTACTTTTTTTTTTTATCCAGTTGAGATCTTTAGAGAACAGTTGTCGCAGACACAGTTCTTGCTTGGCAGCATTTAAATGCATGCTAAACAAAAGTCTCTGTCTTGCCGATCGCAAATATAGTCAAGTTAGTTGATAAAAAGCATTATGCCACCCCAGGGTGTGATTAAACTTTGAGATAGCACCACCCGTAGGACGGGTGAAGGCCCTTTGATTTTGGTCCTGTGTCTAATCATGTGTTTTAACTCTTTCCAAGTGCAGGGTTTCTGTTGATTTCAGCAATTCTGTACATGTTACAACTGATATGGTTACTGATATACTTGATAATGTAGCTGGCATCAATGAAGGAAACCATTTGATAGGGCTAGATGGAGCTGCACCAAAACTGCAGTTATCATTCAGTTACTATGCCAGATTATTGACAAACTTTTCCACTGCCTCCTTCTGTTGTTTTCTGCAAAGCATTAATGTGGCTGAGACCCACGATCACCTTGTCTGCTGGATTTGGTTTTTGCTAACCTTGACACTCTTGGTTCCACCTGGGCATGTTCTCATCAGCTTTCCTGTGCCCTCTGTGCCTTGCAGCAGGAGACCTGTAATGTTGCCTGTACTCATGTTTTGTTACCTTCCGTTTTTCTGGGCAATTTTTACGGATCCCTAGTGTTGTTCTCCTACAGTTCCTGGAGAGTTTCAGGGACTTTGGTAAGTGGGAAAGTTTCTATTCTACCCACTGCTTTTACTTGTTTCAGTTTAGATACTGAAAATTTATTTTAATACAAGAATGAGGGAACTTAACAAAATTATGCTGTTGATTCATGACAATAATATGGTAAAGCTTGCACTTGCAGTTTTTGTGCTTCCCATCTATGCTAATATATGCTTACACAAGACCGACAGAGGAAAGTTTCTTAATGTAAATTACATTTGCATTGGCTTTAAGTCAGCTTTATACTATCAGAAAAGAGAAGAATAAATTCCAAAGGTTTTACAAACATGAATACTCCCAGAAAGTAACTAGTCCTGATTTCCTTCTATTTACACTAGTATAAATCAGGAATAAGTTCTTTAAAATGGGTGGGATTATTTTAATTTATACTGTAGCTTTATTATACTGCTCTGAAGCGCTGTATATGTGAGCTGCCACTGCAGAGTAAAAGGGGCCATAGACTGAGGTCCAATGGCCCTACATGGGTGCAAGAGAGAGAGGATACTGAAGCACACTGGGACTATATCCAGCAGTTATTGTCTGCAGGACTGGGATCTGTGATCGTAAAATAAGAGAACATGCTTTCCTGGAATTCTGCCTAGCTGTATCTTTATATGATATTCACTTCTAAATAAGCCAAACAAGTTACAAAATCTTTAACTGAAGCATAGACCTGCCACATTTAGTACTCACTCATTTCCTTAGCCTGTAAACTTGGGGTTCCCAAAATTATAGGTGTTTGATGCTTACATGCTTTTACATGTTGAAAAAACCCACTTGCAGATGCATTCTGGTTGCAACTCATTCTGGTTGTATAATATGAATGCCTAAGAGTCTGGTTGCTTAAAAAGGACTAATTTTCTAGGCATGGGGGGAAAAAGCTCCTAAAGATGTTCCCACAGATATCTAAATGGGAAGGAAGTTGTGATCCGTTTACCCCATTTGCTTTCAGTGAACGCAGCAGAAAAGGCATTTACTAGCTGGGAGCAAGGTGTAGGTTTAGGATGTAAGGAAATCCTGGAGAGTATTCACAGAAAATTAAATATTATTTATAAAAGTGTCATTATTACATCTTAATTATTTATGTTTTAAGAAATGAATAATATATTTTCTGAGTGCTTGCTAATTATTAAATGACAGAAGCAACTCCACATTTCAATTACCTTGCCTTTCCTGGCAACAACTTCAAATAAAAAAGCAAAACAAAACTCCAGCACATTGCCTTAGACTTCTGAGAGCTGTAGTTTTCATAATGGCTTGGTGAGGAGAACGACTCTCAAACAGGAAAATGAAAATTCCGTGTTATTTGGGACCACAAAGACACTCTCGGGCACTGGGTCATTTAGGGTGAACACCCTGCTACCTGCCCCTTTTTATTTTCTCTATGTGCAAATATTATCAGTGAAACTGAAGACATCCATTTTACTTAAATAACAGTAATGTTGTTCTTTACACCTGCACTGTTTCAAACACGCAGAAAAAAATACGTCCCCTCTTAAAGGTCTTGTACTCAGAACCAAAGTTTTCACTGTAACACCAACTTTAGGAGTTTTGACCAGCTAATGCTTGCCTCTGCCATTTTCAACATGAAGGAAAATATCAATGTTGCAGCTAGGAGAGTTTGAAAATGATCAGAACTAATTGTTGTAATAAATCACATTTTCAGCATTTGAAAAGGAAAAAAGCAGAGCTTGCCAGCTAAGTTTTATGCTATGAATTCTGACTCAGCTCCTGTTCTCTGACAAAGGAGTTTACTGTCCTGTGGACTGTATCCTCCAGTGTCTCCTGATTTTAAAAAAATCCTTATCCAAGAATAAATTTCCACACTTAACTGTGATCCTTTATGAAAGTGATGTAACAAATCACAGCAGGTTTTGTGAAAATTTTGACAAACTTTGCAAAAGTTAATTGGCTTTGCTAGTGATAGAAGTTTGTTTCTTTCCTCCAGACACAAAAGTGAGGCTTACTGGCCATGGGGGGTAGCCACAAAAGCCTTATCAAAGCTTCTGTTTATCAGGCTGTGTAGGCAGCCGGGAAAGGTGCAGAGCTCAGGGAGACCTCCTGGTTCTCCTTCCAACTACACACATGATTAAAGCCAAACAGTATCTGGGTTTGCTGTAGATTGAGAGAACAGCCAAGCCAAGCCTAGAGGCTTCTTTCTCTGCCTGGAGTTTATCAATTAACTTGGAGCTTTTTATGTTGCAGTTCTAGCTGGAAGCTTCATTTGAACTTCCTCCGCAGATTTTAATTTCCATTTGATCTTAGAGAAACACCATCAAATAGCTTGGGTTCTATAAAGCTGAGAGATAACTTTATTGCTGTGTTTCATACCAAACCTGAAGAAAACATTCAGTGATTGCTGAAACATGATATTCACCAAGTTCTTTAAAACCACAATAGAGCTATGATTATTTACATACTTAAATGATGGCTTTATTAGTGGCAAGGTGGTGTACCTATTGAGGAAAAAATCCAGTTTTCGTGCCAGGGAAGAGAGGAATTGCAAAGTTTGCCATTTCCGATAATTATTTTTTACTACCTTTACTATCGAGTTGCATGTGGACATGAAAAACCATGCACACTTGCACACTGAACAAGTATTTTGTTTGGTTTTTTTTTTTATAAGAAAGGCAACCATGCATATTTAAATGAAATTTTCTCCAGATAGACTTCTGGGTCTTACAACCAATCTTCCCCCAAATCCTAAAAGTTTTGCACATTATATTTGGCTATGCTAGCATGATGGTATGATTTGCAAAGTAAAAGCATACGTTAAAGAATTGAGACAGAGTTATAGAGGGTTAGCTTAGGCTAACTGCAAAGTCCAGCAGAGTCTTTGAGAAATTCTAGTCACACACATAAACTGAATTATGCAAGTCTTGTCAGCAATTGCCTCAGAAGCGTATAACTGGTAAAGAGGAATAAGGGAGGGTAAAAATATATGTTCATCCTTTTAGAAAAGGGGAAAAGAAGTCTTTTATACAGTGTTTGAGAACCGCTTGTAAGGGTCAGAACATTTGTACTCCCATGTCAAGCCTAAGACAAAAGACATTTGACTGAGAGGATAAACAGATGTAAATACCTAAATGGCAGTTGTTGGCATCTGTCCAAAGGTTAGAGTTGTTCTCCCAAAGGTTGAGCTGATTAGACAATTAAAACAATGTCTTCTTTTTTTTTTTTTTTGTCAATTTCCAGCCTCTCTCTTCTCCTTTTATTTATATTTTGAAAGACAATGTGTATAAAAAAGAAAAGTAAATAAAGACATCTTTATTTTCTAAAGATCAAAATAAGGAGATTAGACTACATTCCAGCGTGTCTGAATCTATGTCCTCTCGCAACCTTTTATGAAGGAGACCACAATGGTTGCCAGAAGAAAAAAAAAAAAACAAACAACAAACAACAAAACCAACAGACAACCTGTGTGCCTTTGAATTATGCCCAGAGAGATCTATAGTTGATTTTTAGATATATGTCTGACTCTGATCTCTTTACATACTAGCTTAAATCAAGAGGAACTCTTGACTTGTGAAAAGTTAATGTAAGATCAAAATCAGAACTATGTACTTCATTAAGGTTGTGACCA
The DNA here is from genome assembly GCA_025447955.1 of Psilopsiagon aurifrons. Classification (NCBI taxonomy): domain Eukaryota; kingdom Metazoa; phylum Chordata; class Aves; order Psittaciformes; family Psittacidae; genus Psilopsiagon; species Psilopsiagon aurifrons. The sequence goes on from JAOEHY010038598.1 coordinate 11,289, forward strand.
AGATATTTATTGTGGTTTGAGAACAGACAAGATTAAACCGCTACAATGCCAATAATTGTACATTGTGTGGGATCGTTGGAGAAGGAATTTAAAAGAAGTCATTGCAAACTGACTCCTCCTCACTTATTTTGTTTATATTTCAAGGCAAATGAACACTCTCTGTTTTGTAACTGATGGAGTAAGTCTTCTGTTTAATATACCTTACAGGCTATATTATAGCTGTAGTATGTGAGCGCTGATAGCAGAAGTTCTCTTGTAATTTTCTTTGCTGAGATGAGTGATTACACAGCTACAGGTTCATATCTGGATGCCACTACATTTATGCCTCCACATTTCAATACTGATTCCCTATCAAAAAGAGAATGTGCATGCCAGTCTGCCTGGTGAAAATGAGGGAGTGTAAAAATAAAAAAATTACAAATAGATAAATGAGGCCTATGTATAATTTCTCTGTCCTTTCCTGCTAGACCATTTGGTCCAGCTAGTAGTGAGATTCTTAGGCAATGGAAAGGTAGCAGAAAATGAAGGAGCAATCTATTATCTGAGGACTAATCTGTGTCAATGCTTTCCCCCCTGTATGTAAAGCAGTTTTCAAGAATATGTATCTACTTTCTCTATCTGACAGCAGAAACTACTCGTACCTACAATTTGCTGACTACTAGGCACAGACTTCCATGCGGTTGCTTTGAATTATTTTGTACTCATATCATTGTTCAGCTTTCCTTTATGCTGAAAGTGCTTCTATAGCTTAAATATCCAAAGTAACATAGAAAAGGAAAAGAGGGATAAGTATTTCTACTTGAAATACACTTTTCTGTGCTTTTTGCTAATTTACTTCTGCCCTTGGATTAAAAAATAAGTCTGTTTCTAAGCACACAGAGAACAAGAGAGCTATATAAAGAAAGCACTTTGCTTTAATTAATATTTTCTTTGCAACTACACTCTTTATCAGAGATCGAACACAGGTTTGGGGCAGAGATATGCCCATTTGTAATTCAGATCTGATACTGTTTGCTCCAAGAGGTATGAAACCACTAATGTCAGTTAATTAGGACTTTGGGGCCTGATTTTCAAAGATGGTTGATAAAAAGCAATAAATTACTATCTTCAGCTTGATTCTGCAAAGCCTTCTCTCCAATGAAGAGGGCAGTTTGTAGTAAATTGTAAACAACAGATAAGTGCTGACCTCTTATACTGATAATTCCTTTAACAGTAAATGAAACAATATATTTTCACTAACTATGTTTTTAATTATCTACAGATATTTTTAGCAATTTTTCTGTGATGACTATAGTTGCTTTTCAGGGAAAAAGGAAGTGTGTTTTTCAATCTACCTACATGCCACTTAGGAAAATTAAAACTCATATTTATTGAGAAGAAGGTTGCTTACCTACTTAAACCTGAACACAAATCAATAGGGCTGCTGGATCAGTAGCACATTTGGACAGTCAAGTTTTAATTATCATTCTAGCTTCAAATGTTCTAGAAAGCTCCATATATATCATTCTTTATGCAATCCTTTTGTTTTCCTCAAAGGGGCTTGCAGATGGCTCAAAGTACAAAGGAGAATGACAGTATTTCACGTCTAGTTTCATCCAGTCTAAGCAGCAAGGAATTGCTATGTTCTGCCTGGGACAGAGCATTTGATTTCACCAGTCTAGTTTTGCAACCTTGGGCAAGTCACGTAAATCTGTATTTGTAAACTGCAGCTACATACTTGCAAATGTTCTGTGGGAGGCTTAATCAGTTAATATTGTAAAGCATTTAAGATAGCTGTGAAAAGAGTATTGCACTTTATCACATACTTACTAGAATTGTGATCTTTTTTACTTGGGCTTACTTTGCATGAGTCTAAATGCATTCTCAGATGTGCAAGTCCTAAGTCTTTTTCATGCAGAATAGTCCAGGTTCTTCTAATCTCTTCTCATTACCTGTACCTAAAGCTCTTTCACCACAGATATCAGGGAATTTTGCTCATTAGTCTGTCCTGTATATTTCAATCATTGCTGTTCTCAGGTCCTGTGAATAGCATCTCCCAGTGCAGAACTTCAATTCTTAAAAATATATTGCTAGCTTTCACCTACCCACTGCTTATCCTTCTGTTTTCCTGGGTCTTTTAACAACTAGTATAAATCAGAACAGGCTTAAGCTATTTTGTGCTGTGCCAGGAGGCTGACCCTGTGCCCAGTAGTCACAGAATCATACAGAAAGAGGTGGGGTGGCAGCTATTTATTCAGTTTCTGCAGCTTTCCCCAAATGTCGGCTGTATTTGTTTCGAATGAAACTCTGGTTCTAGCCCATGCTGCATGGACACTCCTAAGGTTGCAAGCACTCCCATAATTCAACTATTACATGTAGTAGTGGTAGTAAAATAATCTTATCTGCAACTCATCAGAGCTTTTTTAATTGAATTTTATTTAACATGAGTGTTAAAAGAGTCAAGCTCAACATGCAGCCTTGACTTTGAAACCTCTGGCATTTTGCGGGTGTTAGTCACATCCTTAACATTACAGTAATACAGTTTTTGTGGCTTAATATTTACATATTTTTATTGCTGTCTGAAAGATAAATGGGAAGAGGATGATCACAGGAGAAGCCTGGAGCAGGATTTTATTATGTTGAATTAAAAAAGTGGCTATGTATGTATGGGAATGTGAACTTCAGGTTGTATAGGTAAATTAAAGGCATTAGGAGACACGAAAGCAAAGGCTGGCAAAGCAGTATTTAGTTGGTGTATAAAACTGCACTGTATTTTTTAGAGTATGTAGAGTGGGACATTTGAAAATGAGGGAAAAATATTCTAGAAGTTCAGGCAATTGAATTAAAATCACTAAAGGAGTCTTAGTTTTTACATCTTTATTGTAACTTTATAGCAGAAGCACTTAAAAGGCCAGATTGGAAAAATTTACCTCCTGGAGCTCCCCTGATGTGTACTGGATTTTCCCTGAATAATTCTGAACAAGGAACTGAAGAGTTAGTGTCATTTTTCCCATCAATTCTGTGATGCAAACCATATCATTTTAAACCATCTTGGTGCACAACGCAGAAGTCTCCATTACCTGTGTTGCGTACACTGAACAATGAGATCTTGATTCACAAGCAAATTCTGTCCTGTGTAGATTGTGGACTTGGGAAAAAGGTCCAGCTACAAGTGATGAGACCTCCTGCCAAATTCCCCCTCCCAGCACCTAGTGCTTGACAAACTCTGCCTAAAGAATGAGAATTTATGCCACCATTTTGTAGCATGGATGAGTCATGCAATGGCAAATGGTGCCTTCTGCAGGAAAGGAAGTATATGTGTGCCCAAGCACCTATCAACCTAGCAGAGAGGACCCCAAGGTGCTTTTTCAGTTCTTTTCACTTTTCTTACAAATAAGAGTGAATACCATTTTGGGGGGATCATTGGAGTGCATGTTATGTGGATATTGTGGGGGTTTGAAATCAGCAGAATTTAGAGAAGGACAAAGAATAACACAGCCTATTTGTGTCTTGAGATCTTAAGCACTCCTCACCTCGACAGACAGAAAGCAAGAGTTTCATGGGTAGTAGCTGAAAAGAAAGAGCAAGAACATATTCTATGAGGAAAAGGCAAATTGCTCATTCTTATTGCTCTATCCTGGGTCATTTCTAGTCTTTATTAAGAGAGACAGTATCATGGCACAAATCAGAATTTGTCTGTGATGAGTGCAAAGGACATTTTATTTTTCAGAAGAAATGTGGAATAAGAAAGTGCTGATGCTGCACAAAGACATTTGAAGACAACTGAAGGCAGAGGACTGTGTCACATCTGTAGGTTTTTTAATGTTTTAATGAAGAAGATAAAGGGTTTATAGCTTACAGTGGGGAAGCAGAAAGGACATGTTTTCTCTAGCACCAATGCCCCTGTGAGGTTTTTGGGCATCAAATCGAACTGTAAGTTCAAGTTCAACGAAGAAGTTCCAAGAAGAAGATCTGTCTCAGTAAGTTTTGGCACCACGCAGATGTGCAGATATTGGCTTTTTGCTCATCTCATGGGAGACGACACTGATCTAATTAGGCCAGTAGACTTATTTAGAGGAGCAAACTAATTTTGAAATTGTTTTCAAAATTATGAGGACAAATGCATGGGTTTTTTTTTTCCTCTTTGATATGATTCAAAATGGCAAAAGGTTCTAACTCAAACTTTCAAGGACATGGGGGGAAACAAACCCAGCACATTTACATCTTTTTTGGACAGTCCAAACAAAGTACTGACTAGTGAGAGCACGTAAAAATAGGTTATTATATTGAAAATCAGATTAATGCTATAACTCTCATATTTTCTTAGGGAAAACAGTGATGTGATACAGGAACATAGATGTTGACTGCATTCATTACAGTGTGTATCGTATCGTAAGTGTTCTGTGGGAGACCATCCTAGGCAAAAAATCAATTATTTTAGT